>LJIJ01002400.1:0-27526 GCA_001718145.1 Orchesella cincta
ACATACAAATGGCGGAAAATTTTCATGAAGAAAAAGCTGAGAATGGCGAAAGAAGCTATGGATATTGAAGTTTAAACCATCGACTTCTAAGAGGGCAAGGACAGAATTTGGTCAAGTGCAGCCTTGTTCTCTCTCCTGAAGAACTTGACCCAACTTTACTGGAGCTTCCCAAGAAGGTCTCAAATCAAATCCTCCTCTACTTGACCCCATTGGAGCAGCTAAGTTTGAGGAGACCTGCAAAAGCCAAATGGGTGGGTCACCCGAAACCAGGAGAGATTTTCTTGAAGAAGAGTGAAATGGAAATGTCGCACCCTGCTTATCAGTGGATTTGGCCTCAAGCACGTGTTGCGAAGTGCGACCAAGATGGGAATGCCCATCACAAGTTCATTTTATTTGCCAATGAAGAGGCATTTTATGAAGATAAGCAGCGTCCCAGAATTTTTAACCAATGTGGGACTCCGAGTAAAGGATCTGACGCTTGCAACGTGTTTCATGTTCCAAAATCCGAAGGAACATGAAAATGTGGAAGCCTTCAAACAATTTGGAGCAGCCTTACCATCAACAACCTGAAATCCTCTCTGAATTCAGTGCCTCCAAACCCGTGCCCATCTACCTTCCGGAAATCTAAAGGGCTTAAAACTAAATTTCGCATCCTTCCGCCAAGAGATAACCAGCTTTTCCGCCCCCGAACCTGGATTTGGCTTGGAGCATGCTCCACGACTGTCAAACTCTGGTTTACTTCCGGCTTCCCCGAGATTGAAGAGAGTGATGAGATATACTCAGCGGGAGTATTTGGCCCTCTGGCTAATACCTCGAGGGTGAGGCAGAGCTTGGAAAATCGTCACGGAAGTGATCGATTTCAAGAATTTTAAGTGACGCGGATACGACTACGCAATTGGATTTTTGGATCTCCTGAGAAACTGCTATTCCAAAGGAATTAAGTTGAGAAATATCAACGCTGTTATAGTTCAGCAACTCTTGGAAATGGGACGGGATTGGTGAGGAGGAGCTCAAGTTCTGTGAGAATAATCGTGTCTCTGGTGAACTATCGCCCGTTTGCACAGATCGCTCCGCTAGTCAACCTGGAGAAGATACACTTGGATTTGCGCGCGAGTCAGCTTTAGATTTTGACGGATATCCCAAGTGCTACAAGACGGTTTTCTGTTGGAAACTCTCCACAATTAAAGTCAGAGATGGTGAGGATCGAGAATGGTCAAAGAACGTGGAGGCTGGGTGAAAGTGATCCAGGAGGATCTACACGCACTTAACTTGAAAGGAGAAAGGCAAGTGTCGAGTATATCGAGATAAAATGATACCCTTACTTTTTATCCGGAGGCGTTGGACTTTCAGAACTTGACAAACTCAAGATTTCATCGGTTCTGGAATGAGGAATCTTGAGGCTTTACTGAGTAAAGGGGTAGTGGCATTTTATCTCCGATATACTCGACCACTTGCCCTTTCTCCTTTCAAGTTAAGTGCATGTAGATCCTCCTGGATCACTTTCCACCCAGCCTCCACGTTCTTTGACCATTCTCGATCCTCACCATCTCTGACTTTAATTGTGGAGAGTTTCCAACAGAAAACCGTCTTGTAGCACTTGGGATATCCGTCAAAATCTAAAGCTGACTCGCGCAAATCCAAGTGTATCTTCTCCAGGTTGACTAGCGGAGCGATCTGTGCAAACGGGCGATAGTTCACCAGAGACACGATATTCTCACAGAACTTGAGCTCCTCCTCACCAATCCCGTCCATTTCCAAGAGTTGCTGAACTATAACAGCGTTGATATTTCTCAACTTAATTCCTTTGGAATAGCAGTTTCTCAGGAGATCCAAAAATCCAATTGCGTAGTCGGTATCCGCGTCATTAAAATTCTTGAAATCTATCACTTCCAGTGACGATTTTCCCAAGCTCTGTCTCACCTCGAGGTATTCAGCCAGAGGGCCAAATACTCCCGCTGAGTATATCTCATCACTCTCTTTAATCTCGGGAACCGGAAGTAAACCAGAGTTTGACAGTCGTGGCAGCATGCTCCAAGCCAAATCCCAGGTTCGGGGGCGGAAAAGCTGGTTATCTCTTGGCGGAAGGATTGCGAAATTTAGTTTTAAGCCCTTTAGATTCCGGAAGGTAGATGGACACGGGTTTGGAGCACTGAATTCAGAAGAGGATTTCAGGTTGTTGATGGTAAGCTGCTCCAAATTGTTGAAGGCTTCCAACATTTCATGTTCCTTCGGATTTTGGAACATGAAACACGTTGCAAGCGTCAGATCCTTTACTCGGAGTCCCACATTGGTTAAAAATTCTGGGAGCTGCTTATCTTCATAAAATGCCTCTTCATTGGCAAATAAAATGAACTTGGTGATGGGCAGTCCCATCTTGGTCGCACTTCCAAACGTCTTGAGCCCAAATCCAGTGATAAGCAGGGTGCGACATTTCCATTTCATCTCTTCTTCAAGAGAAATCTCTTCCTGGTTTCGGGTGACCCACCCATTTGTACCTTTGCAGGTCCTCCTCAAACTTAGCTGCTCCAATGGGGTCAAGTAGAGGAGGATTTGATTTGAGACCTTCTTGGGAAGCTCCAGTAAAGTTGGGTCAAGTTCTTCAGGAGAGAGAACAAGGCTGACTTGACCAAATTCTGTCCTTGCCCTCTTAGAAGTCGATGGTTTAACTTCAATATCCATAGCTTCTTTCCCATTCTCAGCTTTTTCTTCATGAAAATTTTCACCATTTGTATGTACTGCCGAGGCGTTTGCGTCTGGTTGATGAACTCCTTCTCCTCCATCGGAGCCACTTACAGCTTGGGGTAGAGGAATCTTCTTCTTCGCCATATTTCTCACTGAGCGAGCACCGCTAGTTGCCATTTCTGGATTTGGAACTACATGAAACTCATCCAAACGTCGCTTGTTCAATCGATCTTGGTCGAGAGCGCCTTTGCTCGTACTCTTTCTAGCAACGTGGATGGGTGGAGGGGCTACTTTCATTACTTCTGGCGCTTCCTCTGATTCTTTGGTAAGCTCCGAGCCCACATTTTTGGCCAACGGATCTGAATTCGCTCTTGGAAGCCGCATGATCACCAAGGAATGCAATGGCTTTCTAGCTTCAAATTCATGAGCATCTGCGTAAAAAACAAATAAAATCAATCATCAGCATCAACATCTACTTCCGAATTCTCCATAATTATTTTGGGTATCAATTTACCTGCTCGTCCATCACATTATCTGGCCAACCACTCCACATCTGGACCTCCAGTTGAATGCCTGTGAGCTCACCAACGCTAAGTTTTACGTCCTTCACGGTTTGCCGGCCTTTGAAAGGTAGTTCATACGATCCGTCATTCACAGCGTCGAAGACAGCCAGCCTGATGGTCACATCGGGATTTGACCTGTATAATTTACAAATCTATTTAGGAAGTCGTTTTATTTTCTGATGAATTTAGAAAAGATAAAAATATTTTCCATACGTCTGCATCAGCCGTCTAGAGGGACCAGCGACTGGTGACTCCTTCTTCTTTGGTTCACCACATGTTGCCACATAAATTTCAACCGTGCTTGGGAGGTGTAGCTCTTGCAGCTTCATTTGGGGATTTGCAGGCTCTACATCGTTAGGCCAACCAAACAGCAGCTGACGTGGTGGAGGAATCCCAAACTCCCTCATTATGATGTTATATATAAACGAGACCGGTTCCGAACTGGAGAGTTCGATAGTTCGCTTTTGAGTGTCGAAGGTGATGATGAAAGTTATTTTGGAATGGGACACTCCTTTACTACGGCGGAGCCCGGAAACTCCTCTATTTTTCCGGCGATTGGAAGCTGTCAAGTATTAAAACAAGAATTAATCAGCTGTCAACCCTCCATGATAGGAAATTGTCTTGTCTAAAATACTCTACAGTAATAAATCTACTTACGCATTGTTACACAATCAATTTATGACTGTACTAATAAATTTCTCCAGTAGAACTTAATTCTGCAGTTAATTCTCAAGTCACTAGACTCCAAACTCTTCAAACAAGTAGCAAATCAGCAAGAGAAGCAAGAGTTTCAACACAACACTAGTTAAACCACGTCACATGACAAACCATCCTCACATCACCGTCATCACTTTCTTTCGAACAAAAACTCAAGCAAAATTGTATGTTTTGGATTTGTGTCCGTGCCCGGATTTAAAGTTCTTCTAAAACACAGAATGTAAACAAACACTCAAGTTAGTCTTAAACAAGCGACCAATACTTTAACTCTCAATAACCTTCATTTAAATCACTAATTTAATTAAATAGTGGTGAATGAACTGACTTTGTGGCTTGACATCACAAACATTGACAAAATTATTCTGATTTTTGTATTTGTGGCGTGAACAGGAAGCGAGAATCCCAGTCAGCAGTTTAATACAGATCAGTATCACACGATAATTTGGGCTCTCCCGCCACTCTCACACGCTCTTGTGGTGAATGAATGTGCTTGATGTACAGTCCACAGGATAAGCTAAAAAGTCGCTTATTGTATTATACGTAGCCAGTGTTTGTTCAACCTCCTCAATGTCAACTCGTCTGAAAGGGAGATATGGAGCAGTGGAAGAGGTGATCACCAGGCTCCTTTCTGTGGAGGGTGCAGTTGCCAGCTGATTACGTTGTATAAACTCCAGAAGACTGTGGAGGAGCTCAAAATAGACCTCCGGAGGAGTCTGGAGGAATCGGAAGCTCAGTTTGAGAAGAAAAGTGTGTACGACACGAACGAGAGCTACGAAAAGATAAGAAGCGGGATTTTAGGAGGGAGAAAGGATGCAAAGCAAGGTATAAAAGATTTTTAATCATATGATAATTATTATTATTATTATTATTATAGGATTTATTGCAGACTTCGAAAGTTACACATACATACATACATGTTACATGAAATCCATATGAATACATAATTTAGTCAAGTAATAATTTGTTAGCTGATTCATATTTTGAGCTCATTTGTTCTAATTATTTGTTGGCCGCGAACAATCCACATCTCTCGTCAGTAGACAGACTGATTCTGTTCACTCCACCAACCACATAATACATTTTTCAATTTTTAAAAAAATACAATTCGAATAAATAATTATTTTACAAATTGGGTTTAATAGTCAGTTGTTGGCCGTGAACAATCCACATCTCTCGTCGATAGACAGACTGATTCTGTTCACTCCACCAACCAAGTATTAGAATTTTTGATAAGAAATACATGATTATTTTACAGATCGGATTTTAATAATGTTGTAGAGATCGTAGCACTTTCCCTCAGAGCCGAGAAGAAGTTCTGTCCATATCTTGAATAAGGAGGAGTCTATCAAATTCTAGAGTTGAAAATACTCCTGAGAAGAACGTTTATCACTAACACTTATTCTGGACAGAAGAGAATAAATTGCTCTCCTTCTCACAGCCGCAAAATCACATATTCTATTTTCTGCAAACATTTGACTCGCACTTGAGCGCCTGGAGTAGCTAAATAGCGCTCTGAAGGCATCATTGTATGCAACCTGAACAGCTTTCACTTGAACTGGCGTCGCTGGCACCCAAAGACTAGAACAGTAAACGCTACTGAAAAACGTTTTAAAGAGATATAACTTTACTTTCACACTGCACACTTTGAATCTGGTAGAGAGCAGATTTGCGTAGGCGTACAAATCCCTTTTTCTTTTAATGAGCTCTGCAGCATCCCGCTCCCAACAACTGATGGTGTAACCTAAGTATTTGACTGTATCAACCCAAGCCACATTTTTTCCACACACCTTGATCATGGGCCTTACGGTATCCATGTTTCTCGGAATAAAGGGCTGGCAAAACGTTTTAGTTGGATTGAAGGAAATAGAGTGGCCCGATGCATATTGCTCGCACATATTTAGTAGCACTTTTAAGGCGCTGATTGTCGTTGCCAAAAGACAAAAGTCGTCGGCGTAGCACAAATAATTGCAACTGACACTGCCAACATGACACCCTAGCCCAGTTTCTGCTAGACTAACACATAAATCGTCCATATAGAGAGCAAAGAAATATGCACTAGCAATTCCACCTTGCCTCACTCCTCTGCGAACCGGAAATGGTGAACTTAAAATATCAGTCCATCTGCACACAAACATTTGTTCAGAAAACCAGAACTGGAAGAACTGCAACATTTCATTGTCAATACCCCTTGCCCTGAGTTTTTGAATCAGTAAGTCATGGTTCACGAAATCGAACGCTTTTGTTGCATCCAGATAGCAGAGGTACACAGGAGTATTACTACGTAAGTAATGATGACATACCGCTTTCAATGTGAAAATAGCAGTCTCAGTACCAACTCCTTTCTTATAGCCAAATTGCCCATAGTGCGTGTCTATATTAGATTGGTACGTGTCTAAAAATATCAGCTCAAATACTTTCGAGATTATAGTAGCTAACGCAATAGGGCGATAGTTCTGAACTTTAGAACTGTCTAGTCCTTTTTTCTTTAAAATCGGAACAATTGTCACTTTCATAATAATTTCTGGAATGAAAGAGTGAGCCAAACACGAGTTGTAGAGACGTGATAGGAGTTGTGACGCCAGCTCACCAGCATTCTGGAGAGCTTCCGCTGCAATTCCATCCGGACCAAGAGACTTTCCTTTTTTCAGTTTTCTAATGCACTCCTCCACCTTAGTTGGGTTAGTACGAGGAGAACGCGTTGTAGTGTGGGGATTATATATTGTATTCACCACAGGTGGCTTATTTTCCGCACTCTTATCATTCGCAAAATTGGAAGCGTAATAGTCACGCCACATTTCGCATATCTCTGCTTGGGTAGATAGCCCATTAACTGTCGGGGCCGCTGTTGAGTTGACTTCACGGTCATATGCTTTCACATGATTCCAGAATTTAGCCAGGTCTTGTCCTTCATACGACATTACAAGTTGGTCACTGACAATTTTTTCTCTGTTTCTCTGAACTTTTCGTAAAGCGTATTTGAACCGCTTCTGCACTATTTTCATAGCCAAAAACGCGTTTCCGTCTTGTTTACTAGTGGATAACCATGCAGCATAAGCAGATTTGTAGTCTTTGTAAGTGTCTTTGAGAAATTCGTTCCATCCTGGAACGATTTCCCACTTTGGTTTAGAAGCTGAATTTCCGTACTTGCGATTCATATTTGTGGAATTAATTTCTTCATCTGCCTGATGAAAGGCAGTGGTGAACAGATTACAGTATTTAGTGATATCGTCTTTGTGTGAGCTACAACTACAACCTTTTTCTTCGCAGAGGTCAACATTAAAAAGTCGCTGTAGTTTGTTGGCAATAGACAGGTTGTGTTGTGAGCGCAGTTTATCAGATAACTGTTTCCAGTTCACTCTTCTAATTTCCTCAGAATGAACGATTTCTTTGTCAGTCACAAGTTCAATTACAGCAGCCACACTCACTTGAAGGGGAACATGGTCACTTGGTGTCACTCTGAATGGCATTGAAACATTATTTACAGATGATAGAAGGTCATTTGAAATCACTACTAATATTACTGAAAGTAAATGTATTAATTCGTCTCTTCTCTAAATTTCTGTTCAAAAAGGGATGGAGAATCCCAAAAGAGGAGTCGTCCCACAGAGGAAGATAAGGCTGAGTATTTTTAAACTCAAACTGCGACCACCTCATCTCATACTAGCAGCAACAACTCCAGGAGGACTTGTCTAATCGAAGCAAGCCCCCTCAACGTTGTAGAAGATGATGACGATCGTGAAGAAGTTAGGGACTTGTTAATATTTGATCCACCATCATCTTCCTTCTCACAAGTGGAAGATAACGATGATAGCTCATCAGCGGAAATGGAGGAGGACGTATTAAATGTTGGTTGTTCCTCGACTGGAACTGGGAAGAATCTGAAATCCCATATGAACCAGGAGCATTTTCCACCACTTAAAACACGATGGCAGATCTTCCACCTGAAGCAAGTTGATGTTTTCTGATTTAATAAAGCATCATAATTTTTTATTAAAAAAGAGAATGCTTAAATGTTAACATTCAAAATTATTAATGAACACATGATCATGTGGCTTTTTCAGCTGGTGACTATCATTTTGAAACACCTGACAAGAAATGAAACAAGAAAGAACATTTTGAGCGACAGACTTGTAAACTCCCAGTGGCGTGACATCATCCGCTCTGTTCTCGAGAAGAGAATTATTTCTGGTGATTTGCCAGTTTTTCCTCAAATGAGGGTCCATTGTCTTAGTCCGAGACAGGACCTGCTCCACGTTTCCCAATCATTTACAATGTTTCCAGCTGGGTGCAATCCGTTTCCGTTCAACTCCCTCAGCTTGGATGGCGAAGCTGATGGCAATGTTTGCCAAAGCCCGTTACTAATATCCATAGGATGGGAGACTTCATGTAAAGATTTGGAGGCTTCCTCATGTTCTTTGAGCTTCGGATGTTATTGTTCCTAGGATGAATTCTTTGACTACGCTCCTCAGCTCTATGACCTGTTTGAAACATCTCTGCATCCAGAATGTGACATTGCTTGATCGGATGATTAAACCGAACGGTTTCCTTCCCTCTCCTCCGCCCCTACCGACTCTCACCAGTCTTATAGTCAAGTCAGACACAAGTTGCAGCTCCCGCAGAAGTAGGTTTATAGCTGGTGAGGTGAAGGATAAAAGCAACATTTTATACGTTTGGTTGATTTGATTTGTGACTGTGACTAAATTACAATACTCGTTCATATTTTAGTTTTTGGATTGATATAATATCCGTAAGGTTACATATCCGTATAAAATTGACTATTTGTGACGTCTCTTGGTCTCTTGAGTATCATGACTGTCACGAGTGTGGCGTATCATGTAAAATATTGGTACTCTTTTTGTATTTTAGTTTTGGTAGCATAGTTAGTTACTCCAATGTAGTAATTATGTTTTGTATTGTTACTGCTATCAGTCGAAGTTTGAATCGCGCTCATTAGTCACAAACTTATCAGAAATTAGACTGAAAAGTAAACGATAGTATGTCGATATGCTAGTCGACAGCTTGCGCCCGAATTTTGGGTCGTTATGCTAGCTGGTATCATAATTCAGAATAGTCGTTAATCATAGTCAACCTGTGTTTTTAAAGGCTTATTAGAATTTAGATGGATTTTAGGTTAACTAAATTTTTATATAAATGTTGATATATATTGGATTGATGTATTGCGTAAGGTTAAATATCGGTATTTGTAGAGAAATAGCAGTGGACGTTTGGATGACATTGGAAGTTAGAAATAGGTAAAAACTGATGAGTAAAATTTTACTGGAAATATGAAGGTAAAGGCAATGTCCTTTGGTATGTAGATAAGAACGAATGAGGATTGAGAATCTTTATGAGAAGTGGAAGGAAGAAACTACGTGTATAAAACTTCTAAGTTACTTGGACTTTAATACAGGAGAATCTTGGGAATTTTTGAGACCGCACTCCAGCAGAGTTACTGTGTAGTCAGAAAAAAGATAGGCGATGAGATGCACAGATACAAGGCTTTTTATACTTAAGGACAGTAGGGAAAATGCATTGAGATTGGTCATACAAATATTCATAAATTATATTAAGAAGATGAGTTCAGATCGGATGGTCACATACACAAGTGAGGATTAGTTAAACAATTATGTAGACCATCATAAATCAATAATGAATGAAACGACGAGAACAAGAAGTCAACGACATTACATTTAGAATGAGACAAACGAAGGACAAACCATTTTATAGACATAATATTTTAGAGAAAACTGAATTCTTGGTAAAACATACATGTACACAAACGAATGAACAGTATTTAATTGGCGTGTGTGAAGTATCATGTCGAATAGTGTAACATTGATCTGTATTTTAGTTATTATTGGATATGTTTGAAGTAGATTAGCATGTTGCCTTTGTTCACTGGGTTGGGATTGTGATGTCTCTGATTATTAAATATTATTTATCCATCAACTTCCAGTCATTATCACTTGTCAGAACACCCTCATCCATCCTCTTTCATTTACGAATTCAAACTCAAATTAGCGTTGCAAGTGCGATCTTTAGACTGCACTAGGTTTACTCAAATTCGCAGGGGACCTAATACTATATTTGCACTTTTGAGTATCACGGCAAAACCTTTTAAAGAATGCAACTAGCTATGACCTTGCAACTGCATTTTAATACCAACTGCACTTGTATTAGTTTTTTAACCGATGAACATTTCTTTTGCTAATCTCCAAACGTAAATTTATAATATTGTTACATTTGACTGCATCAAACTATACGAAACTCTCATCATATGTCAGATAATGGAGTAAATGCGCAAATATTAAAAACATATGTATTATTAGTTGCACAGGATAAAAATGTGAGCGTGTGCGTTTGTGTCAGTTGCGCATGTTTTATGCACTATACCTTTCTTCATTGCGTTCATACATTCCATAATATGATAAATGGGTTTTGCAAAAAAATGAATAGCTGGGAAACTCCAAGCAGAAGGTTTTCATGGCGTTCCCAACTCGAAGCTAACAATTATTCGCATCTGTCTGCACAATCTTCACATCGCTTCTTACGTTCAGTTATTACAAGGGATCAATTTTCACAGTGATCATCATAGTGTTGGTGCAGTGGAACGTCAAGATAAAATCTTATATGAAAAGTGGTGGGATGGATGTACACCAAGCCTATCTACTCCTTGTGCTGTGCTACATGTTCATTTTATTTCGAAAAAGAGAATGGTGGATTCCTGATTCCTGAAACATACATAAATTAGAATTCACTGGGTAACGATCATGGAAGGAGTGATATATCAGAAAACGGGTGTATGCATATTAAATGAATCTCAAGGTAGCCAAACTATTGTCATTTCCGGGCAACATGGTTTGGATGTAAAACCAATTTTAAGGTTTCATGTTTTATGCATGTATTTAGCTAACTTTCCCAAAGGATTCTTTTCACTCGAATCAATATTCATACATAGGAAAATGTCAGCACGTACTTCAAACATGTTACTTGTGCGCTGTCATAATCATATCACAACTCTAGCATTGTACTCTTCATATCACCCTTGTTGTATCGATATCCTAATCTGTCACTCGGCCCGTTTTTGTAAAAGCTCTGCTATATTCCGCTATGTGGTAGAATGATGACTCATCATAAGTAGTTGTATTTGGAAGAGAACGTAAAACAAAAACATTCACAAGGACCTACATCAAACCCAACTTTTAGGTACCTAAACTTCTAAAGAGTCAGAAACCCAGTTTGTATTTGGATACAATAATTGAACTGAAAAGGAAAAAAGGAGATCCTTGAAATAGAAACTTCATATTTGTTTTTTCAATACCAACCAATACCTTTTCATCAAGTCATTTCATTCAGATATGGGCATTCCAATTATGACATTCTAAGTAGGAAGCAGAGCACAATCCCCTTCACAAACTTGTGACTACGTGTAAAATCACCCGAGCTCATGTTTTAATGCAAGCATGCACTCATTTCTCAACTAAGAAAAGGAGTTCTCTAAATAGTCAGCGTTCAGTTTTGGGCATTTTATGTCTATGCTGACTGAGTTGTTTCTTGGCACTCGCATTTGAGTACGTTGTCCTGTAGTACATTTTTTCAGATCCCTTTCCTATTCACTGGGCTTAAGTTGACTTGAACGAACTACAGTTCTTTCCTGTCTCATTAAAACAACTCACGATCAGCTCGTAGTACTCTGTAATCACAATCCGCTACGTATTTAGATAAATAATTTTGAAATAAATATTATATTAACCAGTGGGTAATTTGTTCGTATCAGAAGTATTGAAAGTGGGATCGGATTAAAGTAGTCTCGCACATAATTCAAAATGAAGCAAAAAAATTCCAAAAGCCAGAGTGGACCCAAACCCAAACCAAAAACCTCCAAGTCAATCATGACGAGACAGCTTTTGAAGACAATGTTGAGGGCAAAGGTAGCTGCCCAGGTACTGCAACGGGAACCCATCTGTACGACTCGCACGGTGGAATTAGTCGAACCTGAGAATCAAGAGGAGAGGAATAAGCTGCTATTTGTTCTTGCTTTGGGGTTAATCCCAAAGTCTGATAAGGTGACATGTGCTCCGGTTGTCCGGATGGAGAAGCTGAGTTCTGTAAAAGAGGTGAAGCAAAAAGCAGACACCAAACAACGAAAGAACCATTGGGCACAGCCAGTTACTGATGAACCAGCTCCGACTCCTGCGGTTGAAATACCTAGCCCCCCAAAACAAGTGGGTATTGAAGTTATAGACCTGGTTTCTTCAGACGACGAGTCAAGCACTGATGCTGAAATGGAGTCGAGATCTGAGCTTCTTGCACTTTCTCCGGCCGACGCCCCCAACTCAAATTTAGTTCCGAACCCATTTTATAATCTTAGTCCCAGCAAAATAACTGTTCCAGATTTGAAGCCAAAACCAACGATCAGCCAAACCCCATCAACCAGTTCAAGCTTCAATTTGGTGCTGGAACCTCTCTCAATTCCTACATTACCAACTAACATGGATATTTTTGAGGTTACTTCTGAGGAAACGCCGATGATATCTTTCGCGGAATTGGCAGATCAATTCCTTATGGAAACCAAGCAAGCGGTATGTCATGAGTAATGCAAATTTATAGTTTGCATACAACTAAGCCTTTGAGGCTGGGTTCGATTCCCAGTAGCATCCTAACTTTTGCCTGATATAACACTATCTTAGCTTAATTCCCCGTATCCTAATATTACATGTGCAGTTAGATAGCTGTTCTTGGTGTTTATGTTTCAGAGTAATTGTTTGGCTGATTAACAAAAATTTCCCACTGAAAAGTTGCATTCTGCTTGTTATTTTAGCTCAACTAGCTACCCCGGACAATTATTTGAGGATATTGCGGAAAAATTGAAACGCGGACAATTCTGATGACAACCTCAACCAATTAATACGAAAAGTGAAAGTAAAGTACAGCTGTTTAGATGAGAAGAAAGTATTTACGTCGTTTAGAGCTTTTTTCACTGACTTTTTCCTAGCCTTTTCACTAGTTTTTCAACTAGTTTTACTGGGAATGTATAGGAACATGTATGAAAATGTATATGGTATAATATTCGTTTTTTGAAATAGATTTTATGACTTACATAGGCTTTCTCTATCGAATTTGTTTAGGATAAAGATGTACAAAGTAACTTGATTTTACGTGAACATTTTTACAATTTTTTTACAACTTATACACATTACTTTTCTTTAATTACGATACAACGAATAAATGATGTATCCAAATTAGTTAATCACACATATATTATTTCCATACAACCATAAGATGGTTGTAAACCCATAATTAAAACTAAAATATGACGCATGACGTTGGAAAAATTGAGAATAACTACAGAATAAAAAGTATAAATATCTACGGAATGTTGTGCCGTGCCAATGTCATTCTAACTAATTGCCATATATTATATTGTTACTGCTTCAGAATGGAAACTAACATTAGCCATACGCCAACAATGAAATAGCTAACCAGAAACGTAAGGTGGAGGAGAAAACTATTTGGACCTGCAGTTTTGTACCCCTAAATATAATTACACTGCATATAATTTTACATTCATAGCCTGTGAGCAGCCTTGAATGGGAGTTTGAACTTGCATTATATGGACACCTAGCCTTTAAGTAAAATAGTTCAGACGATGGTGCTGAAGATGAGCAGAACAGCATGCATGCAAAGAATAAAATTATATGCAAGTCTAAATAAATCCAAGCATGTAAACCAATATGAAAAGACTGAGTTGTGAAATGCATATTCACGATGGGTTTTGCACATAACCTAAATCAGAAGCACAGAACTTACTTGCATACGAGAGCTTAAAAATACAAGAGCTCGCAATTTCGTGTCCACTTTCATCGATTCTCCACTCCGGTTCGTGACACTATTCGGGAGTGAACTGTTAGCTCAGGCTCATAGCAGAACCACGCTTGACTTTGAGGATTAGTATGATGATCTTTCTGCTTTATTATATAAACATACAATCTCAATGTGAATAGGTCGCAGTGTTTAAAATATGAAAGATGGTATGCTTTCTAAAAACTCTCCAACGTTCACCATTGCTTTGGACTGGACTCCTTCAAAATGAACACTACTGCCGACGAAACTTGTAAATTACGGCTGACTATCATGTCCATATAGAGTACATATGAATTCCGAACTATGATTTGATCTTAAACTTAACTTACGATACTTGCAACTTTTACCACACCAAATATGTTATTCATAATTACAACTACATGCTTCATTTTTATTCAGATTCAGACTCACTACAACTTTTGAAATGAGAAATACAGATATCATACTATTTGTTTTAGTGAACGAACCCAACCAAAGTCGCGTGGAGTCGGCGAGACGAGTCCCTTTTTAACAGTCCACCGATTGTTTTGGTACCATTGGGTCTGGTTCAGAACAATAAGCTTGTCCCATATAAAAAACTCATGCAAGCGCGTAAAACCTTTTTTCCAACATCATAAAAATGTTTTAATACGGAAAAAGGAACGGCTCGAAACGCATATCTTTGACTGGGGGTCTTAGACTTTACAGAAACACCATAATGTATATAAGCAACTTCATGTACAAAAGTTTAATAGATATATTGCATGCCTGGTTTTTCTTTATTTCACAAAATGTGGTTGCAATGTATACCTTCAAGTATCCCAGAAGTATCACACATTTAATTCTTCTCCGCCTAAATTTGGAAGGGGGAATTGTCCAGTATCTTACATATCGATGTATGTTTCCCAAACTCACCCATTTTGATATGCTTTTAATATGTTGTATGTACCTTTAAAAATTATCTGTACAAAGACTGGCTATGTATATAATACAATAAGCTTTTTAGCTTTCCTGTGGTCTGTACATCAAAAACATTTATTCACCACAAGAGCGTGTAAGAGAGGTAGCTTTTAAGTCTGTAGTCACATAAGCCCAAATTAGTGTGTCTGAGACTGATCTGTGTTAAACTGCTAACCGCGAATCTCGCTTCATGTTTACACACCAAAAACAGAATAATTTTGTCAATGTTTGTTATGAGAAGTTACAAAGTCAGTTCAGTCAATATTCACCACTTTTAAATTAAATTAGTAATTTAAATACAAGTGAGTTAGAGCTAAAATAATGCTCTAATGTTCAAACCTAACTTGGTTGTTTGTTTACACACCTGTGTTTTCCAAAAACAACTCTAAATCTTGGCACAATTCCAAAAGTACAATTCTGCTTGAGTTTTCTTCGAAAGAAGGGAATATTAGTGATGTGTGGATGGTTTTCCTTGGCATAAATCATATGTGACGTGCTTAAACTTGTGTAGTGTTGCAACTCTTAAGTTTTGTTACTAGTTTGAGGAGTTAAGAGGCTAGTGGCTTGAGAATTGACTGCAAAATAAAGTTCTACTGGAGAAATTTATTAGTACAGTCATAAATTGATTGTGTAACAATGCGTAAGTAGATTTATTACTGTAGAGTATTTTAGACAAGACAATTTCCTATCATGGAGGGTTGACAGCTGATTAATTCTTGTTTTAATACTTGACAGCTTCCAATCGTCGGAAAAACAGAGGAGTTCCCGGGCTCCGCCGTATTAATGGAGTGTCCCACTCCAAAATAACTTTCATCTTCACTTTTGACACTCAAATGCGAATTATTGAAGTCTCCAGTTCGGAACCGGTCTCGTTTATATATAACATCATAATGAGGGAGTTTGGGATTCCTCCACCACGTCAGCTGCTGTTTGGTTGGCCTAACGATGTAGAGCCTGCAGATCCGCAAATGAAGCTGCAAGAGCTACACCTCCCAAGCACGGTTGAAATTTATGTGGCAACATGTGGTGAACCAAAGAAGAAGGAGTCACCAGTCGCTGGTCCCTCTAGACGGCTGATGCAGACGTATGGAAAATATTGTATTTTTTAAATTCATGACAAAATGAAACGAGTTTCTAAATACTTTAATAAATTATACAGGTCAAAACCCGATGTGACCATCAGGCTCGCTGTCTTTGACGCTGTTAATGATGGATCGTATGAACTACCTTTCAAAGGCCGGCAAACCGTGAAGGATGTGAAACTCAGTGTTGGTGAGCTGACCGGCATTCATCTGAAAGTCCAGGTGTGGAGTGGTTGGCCAGAAAATGTGAAGGATGAGCAGGTAAATTGTTACCCAAAATAATTATGGAGAATTTGGAAATAGATGTTGATGCTGATGATTGATTTTATTTGTTTTTTACGCAGATGCTAATGAATTTGAAGCTAGACAAGCCATTGCATTCCTTGGTGATCACGCGGCTTCCAAGAGCGAATTCAGATCCGTTGGCCATTAATGTGGGTTTGGACCTTTCTAAAGAATCCGGGGAAGAGCCGGAAGTAATGAAAGTAGCCCCTCCACCCATCCATATTGCTAGAAAGAGTACAAGCAAAGGCGCTCTCAAGGGACTCCAAGATCGATTGAACAAGCGACGTGTGGAGGAGCTTCAAGTAGTTCCAAATCCAGAAATGGCGACTAACGGTGCTCGCCCAGTGAGAATTATGGCGAAGAAGAGAAGTGTGAATAAGAATGGGATTATGTCCCAATCTCAAGCTACAAATGGTTCCGATGGAGGAGAAGGAATTCATCAACTAGACTCAAGCGCTTCGGCAGTACATACAAATGGTGAAAATTCTCATGAAGAAAAACCTGAGAATGAGAAAGAAGCTATGTATATCGAAGTTAAACCATCGATTTCTAAGAGGGCAAGGACAGAATTTGGTCGAGTCAGCCTTATTCTGTCTCCTGAAGAGCTTGACCCCACTTTACTGAAGCTTCCCAAGAAGGTCTCAAATCAAATCCTCCTCTACTTGACCCCATTGGAGCAGCTGAGTTTGAGGAGAACGTGCAAAGGAACCAAAGGGTGGGTCACCCGAAGCCAGGAAGAGATTTGTCTCAAAGAAGAAGTGAAGTGGAAAAGTCGCACCCTGCTTATCACTGGATTTGGGCTCAAGACGTTTGGAAGTGCGACCAAGATGGGACTGCCCATCACCAAGTTCTTTTTATTTGCCAACGAAGAGGCATTTTATGAAGATGAGCAGCTCCCAGAATTTTTAACCAATGTGGGACTCCGAGTTAAAGATCTGACGCTCGCAACGTGCTTCATGTTCCAAAATCCGAGGGAACATGGAATGTTGGAAGCCTTCAACAATTTGGAGCAGCTTACCATCAACAACTTGGAATCCTCTTCTAATTTCAGTGCTCCAAACCCGTGCCCATCTACCTTCCGGAATCTAAAGGGCTTAAAACTAATTTCGCAATCCTTCCGCCAAGAGATAACCAGCTTTTCCGCCCCGAACCTGGGATTTGGCTTGGAGCATGCTCCACGACTGTCAAACTCTGGTTTACTTCCGGTTCCCCGAGATTGAAGAGAGTGATGAGATATACTCAGCGGGAGTATTTGGCCCTCTGGCTGAATACCTCGAGGTGAGGCAGAGCTTGGGAAAATCGTCACTGGAAGTGATCGATTTCAAGAATTTTAGTGACGCGGATACCGACTACGCAATTGGATTTTTGGATCTCCTGAGAAACTGCTATTCCAAAGGAATTAAGTTGAGAAATATCAACGCTGTTATAGTTCAGCAACTCTTGGAAATGGACGGGATTGGTGAGGAGGAGCTCAAGTTTTGCGAGAATATCGTGTCTCTGGTGAACTTTCGCCCTTTCGCAGAGATCGCTCCGCTAGTCAACCTGGAGAAGATCAACTTGGATGTTTACGACTCAGCTTTAGATTTTCACGGATATGCTAAGGACTACAAGAATGTTTTCTGGACAAAACTCTCCACGATTAAAGTCAGAGACATTGAGGAGCGAAAATGGTCAAAGAAAGTGGAGGCTGGGTGGAAAAAGATTCAGGATGATCTACACGCATTTAACATGGAAGGAGAAAGGGCGAGTGTCAAGTATATCGCGATAAGTTGCCCTATTTATCCCTACTTTCTATCCGGGGGTCGACTTGCTCAGACCTTTGAGAACTTGACCAAACTCAAGATTTCATCGTGGATCTGGAATGATGACCCGATTATTTTGAATAACCGACTCATCCCCCTCTGGAGAAAGTTGCGACTGGAAGAGCTCTCCATTGTGAACTGTCACAACCTGAATGACGACAGCTTTATAGGTGAAATGTCTCCACCTGTGTTTTTGAACCAATCTTCCAGTAAGTTCACATTATTTTTCATCACGCTGTGCAGAAATAGATAAGTGACTGATTTATTCTTGGGTTTTTCTAAAGGTCTGAAAATTTTTACTCTGGATTTGGAACACACTGGAATCACGGACAATGTCTTCATCCGTGTATTCAGCCGGATGAAGTTCAAAACATTCAAGCTTTTGTGTGAGGATCCTGCAAATGTAAGCTTTCGTTGTAGCAGCTTTCCCAAATCAGAATGTTAGCTAGAAAACTAATCACGGTTTTCTTGGTTTTTTTCAGATTTCAGGAAAGGCAATCCTGTCATTGGTCAACGGAGAGTTTGGGAAGCACATTGAGCGCTTCCCATTTGACTGCTGGACGTCATCTATCATCACTCCGAATTGCTTTGCCGAATTGGAGAAGAAATTTAGATCCATGATTTAAGTCTCGATTTTTGTTGAATGATTCAGTCATTTTGATTAAGCTTGTAATAGAAATGTAAACTTTGTGCTATTCAATTTTTTTTCTTCAGTTTACCAAAGTTTTAATGAATGATATTCTGATGTGTGTTCATCATTTTAATCAACTTTACTAATATTTTAAACTAATATACAACATGTAAACATTTTACTCTAGAGGTATTAAAGAAACAGTGATTTTCCTGAATTTTTTGAGTTATAACGACGTTACAAAGAGACGAATCATCATCATTTACCATTTTCACAATGAGCATTAGAAAAGAATGCGAAAAAAGATAAGGTGGGCAAGTTGTTTATGTTGTATTTTGAATCAGCAAAAGAACTAGGGAAGTAAAGTCGATCTTTTTGTGATTTTTTCTTAGGTATTGGAGTGGCAAACATACAACATAGTAGCTTGCTCCTTTAGAAGCTCTGTAGCTATTCCATTACATTTATGTGAGGAGATAAAACAAGATATTTTATGCACGCTGTGTTGTGGGTACATATACATACTTTCTCAAAATCAGCTTGTGTTCACTCATTGTGAATTGTAAAAGCCATACACAAATTGTTTCCTATCTCAGCAATGCTTTCCTACTGTTTTTTCCAATTGTTTTTGTGATCATCAATAACAGTTATCCTTCCGCTCAATTGCTTGGGTTAGAAAGTTATAGAGTTTGTTTAAAAATTCAGTTTAGAGAGTTTGAATAGGTTTAGTGCACATCAGCAGTGATTCCTCCCATTTCTCATCTCTGCGTTCTCCGAGAAGAAAATTATCAGAATCTGAACCAAAGAAAGGGGGTTCTCGTTATGACACAAAAACGAGAGACTAAAGAACGGAAGGAAGGTGACCAACTATTTGTAACTGATCACGAAGCTGGTTCCTCTGGAGGAGAGATGATGATAGCTAATGAGAAGAGGTAGTAAATCTTGTTACAGTCAATTTACACGAATTTTCCTCCGTGTTTCCAATTTTTGCATAATTTTGAATCATGTGTGAGTATTTACAGCTGATTAAGTGGATATTGCGTGATTATAGGACGGCAGCCGAGGGTACAATCATTCTGAAAGTTTATGACAATTGTACGGAACTATCCTACGATCTGCCGTTCTTGAGGCGTCAAACTGTGTTGGATGTGAAAGGGTTTGTTGGTGGGGTAACTGGGATTCCCTTGGGAGAACAGAAGTGGACTGGTTGGCCACAAGGCACGAATGATGAATCAGTAAGTTTATAACGAAATTAAATATTTAGTGGTTGTTCAGGAGACGAAATGTTAGGTTGATAATATCATATTATTTGGATTGTCCAGACGCTGGAGGATTTAGGACTGGATCAAGCATTCCACTCACTCGTGATTTGTAGACGCAATCGAGAGGATCACATGGATCTTTTGGAGGATGACCACTCGATCGTGGACTTTAAGCAACGTTCAGATGGGACTCATTGTGAATCAGAACTCATGGCTATTGACCTTCAACCCTCTTCAAAGAGACCAAGAACTGATGTGAGTGAGACCACCACCATTCTCTCTCCAGACGAAGTCCATTCTTCTCTACCGGACCTCGAAAAGAAGGTAATGGATGTTATAAAATTGCAGAAAAAACATTTGCATCACTCCAACATGCTAATATACGCAAATTAAATGATGATTTGAATCTTTCAAGGTTTCTAACAAGATTTTGCAATATCTAACCCCATCGGAGCAGCTGAGTCTGAGGCGGACTTGCAAAACAACACACGCTTGGGTGACTAGAAACCAAGAGGATATAACTCTCCAGGAGGAAAGTAAATGGAAGGGTTACCGGCTAGTTATTACCGGAAAGGGTCTCCAAACATTTGGAACTGCTACCGGAATGGGACTCCCCATCACCAAATTTATTTTCGAAGTGGAAGGTGAATCTTTTTATCAGGACGAGCACATCAACGATTTTCTGACCAGAGTAGGAGCACGCGTCAAGGACTTGACCCTTGAAAACTTCTTCACGTTCCAGCATCCCACTGAATATAGAATGCTCCAGGTTTTTGAGAATTTGGAGAAGCTCTCTCTCAACAATCTTGTGGAAAACTCTGAGACTTCATCCCGCCCTGCAAATGCGTGTCCTTCAACGCTGAAGAATCTTCAAGTTTTGAAGCTAAATTTTGAACTGGAAGTTCCCCAAATCAACCAGTTGATTCGCCCACTCTCCTGGAATCTAACTTGGGGAATGCTCCATGACTGTCGGAAACTGAGCTACCTTCGATTCCCAAGGGTTTATGAGGAGAATCCTGATAACTCAGTCAATGTCTTTGATCCGTTGATGGGCATCATGGAAGAGAGACTCAGTCTTGGAGACCATTGGATTGAAACATTAGACCTGAAGAATCTGAATGACTTGGAGTCGCTTTATGTCCATTCATTTTTGGAACTGCTGAGGAATTGTCATGCGAAAGGAATTAAGTTTCAGAATGTCAACTCGGAGTTAATACAGCAAGGACTCATGGAAGAGGAGGATAAATTGGAGAATGACCTTGGATTTTGCGAGAGTATCGTGTCGCTGGTCAATTTTCAACATTTTGTTGAAATGAGACCTTTACCTAATCTTGAGAAGATGGTTATTGATGTGGTACCATCCGCAACGGACTTGTGCACTGCGGGACGGTGTAACATACGCCAGACGTGGCCAAAACTTGAGACTATCAAGGTCAAAGACACGTTTTATGGGTCCAATCCAGCAATCCAATCAGGATGGGAGCGGATTGAGGAGGGTTTATACTCAGGGATTAGCAACAGTGTGAATTATATCGTGATAGACTCACCTCAATTCCCCTACTTCCTCTCAGAGAGCCCACGGTTTGCTGACAAGTTCAGCAGTGTGTCAAAACTCAAGATCAGTTCTTGGTTTGGTGATGATGATGTCAACATTTTGAACAAGCGTCTCGTTTCCATCTGGAATAAATTGCGACTCGTTGAGTTGCACATTGAACGCTGTCCAAAGTTGAATGACCAGAGTTTCACGGGCAGAGTTCTTGGTGAGAGGGAAGATGACAACTCTGCACCGTCCTTCCTAAAACTCGCTGAGAGTAAGGAGAACTATTAATAGTTTTATTTTTCCAATTGTTGAGAAATTTATGAGGACAAACATTTTGTTTTGATAGGTTTGAAAAAATTCACGCTGGACTTGGACGACACGTCAATAACCGACCTGGTTTTCATTCATGTCTTCAGCCGAATGAAATTCAAGGTTTTTAAGCTGATAACCACCCGACCAGTTCACGTAAGCTGTTTTCACATAGTTCAATAAGTATAAATGATACGAAATATAGCATATTTTAAATTTTCGTCTTTAGATTTCTGAAGGCGCACTAACAACTCTGCTGAGTGGGGAATTTGGGAGAAACATCGAAAGATTCCCGTTTGACTGCTGGACTTCATCCGTAATTGCTCCTGACCGCTTTGCTCTGTTGGGAAAGGAGTTCCGATCGATGTGTTGAGCTGTATCTTAGTTCGATCAAATGAGTATCTAGCTGTAATAATAATGAATTGTTGAAATGGGAAAGACATTCTTGTCGGATATGAAGCAGCTGTTATCAATCTCTTTCAATCAGTCACTTTTATAATCATTAACACAAATCGAAAAGTGTATACATTTATTTCTGCTAAGCTAGATGAGATGATTCTTCTTAACAATGATTTATATGATATTTTTAATTACTTCCGTTTCTATATACTTTCACTTAATATAGAATAAAGATGAATCAAATATTTAAATGTTTAAAGCTACAAGCACTTGTTCATTCCGAAGATCTGCCGCTTCGGTGTCAATTGTGGAAATACGGTTGCTGAAGCTCAACTTGTTTTTCTAGCTATTGGTGGGTCTGTTAACGTGAGCAGAAGTCATGCTATGTCGCGATGAATACGACGCTATTCAAGGTAGTAAAAATTGCAATTTGTAGAGCTTTATTATGAAAAGGCCGAACGGAGAGGATGCAATTAGGTTGGTGTTGGTTAACTAACTGGACTCTCTTCACTTGTCTCTAATCATCATCATCATGGTCATGAGGATTATAATTACGTAAGATCATACGGCTGGATTTGAATGCAGCAAGCATATGACTGCATTCAAAAGCATGAATAATTACATTACGTCTTTAACTGCTTAATTACAGTGAAGAATGGGGGTAAAGTGACAAAAATGCTTCAAAATTAACTGACGGTGGCACAAGTTAGCTCTCAATCAATTGATATTCACCTCCACTCTTAGTTCTACATAATCTCCCTCTATTCTATCCAGGGTGGTATTAACTGTTTCCAGATTAGCTCCCCACATGTCAGTCCAACCCTCCAGTTCAGTCCAGACTCCCGGAACCCCTTCACATTTGATGTCAATGGATGAATGGAGATTTTAATCTCAAGTCTTGCTTGTTTCACAGCAGCTTACTCAATTACAATGAATTGAAAATAGAGAGGGAAAGAGTGGAGTTAATTTTAAATACTCTCTAATTCCAATAACTGCAACGCAGTTTAATCCTGGTGTCGTGAGCCACGGCTAAGTGATAAAAATAATGTTTTATTTATTTCTCACAACGCGTATTTAGCCATTTAAATGGTGAAACATTTCTGTCCTCACGAATTGAAGTGTAATTGGAGGAGAAAGCGGTTGCAGTATACTTCAAAATCATCATCAAAATTCCAATTGGTTGACAATCAACTCATTTCCAAACTTATCTACTTGTTCAACATTCGGATCCGGTATGGAAATTAATTGATGGACTGTCCTGAAAATCGTTTAGAAACCATAAACTATTTGAAAGTGATAGACGTGGTGTACATGATGAAGCGGATGATGTGGATTGACTCAATTCAAAGTTCGCTAATGGATGAAATATGTATGTTGATATGTAGTTTTGCTGGACGAAATGGTAGACGATGTTAACATAGAAGGGAATGTGTACCACTTCATCATCATCGTCATCATTAGATCATCTCCCACTTCCATGTGCATAAGGATTTGATAGCTGTTATGAAAAAGGGATAAAAAGCTATGCAAGTGTAGATAATTCACACCAAGGCCAACTCACACATACAATGTATACGCAAAATACAATATGCCCATCCCAAACACTCAAAAGTGACTGTTATTCCAGGAATCAGCAGTGAGGTTTTTAAAAAAATCCCTATTTAAAAAGAATTTCACATCGATCCCATCAAAAAATAAATAAGTTTTCCCAACGCAAGTTGAGTAGATCCAATACGTTGGCTAATATTCAATTTGGAACACTTGGAAATCTTGGCGAAGCAACTATCCAGCATTCCAAAAATGGAAAACGTAAATCCCACAGATGTTTCGGCTTCAACGCAATGCTCCGGACTCGAATCTGAGCCCGTGACGAAGGTGATGGGGATGATAAAGGATGGATCTACGGTAAACTACTTTTTTTTACAAAATTTGAAAGACCACCTGTGCCATTAGAATTTAAATTATACAAGTTCATTTTATGAAAATGTCTCATAGATACTTCAAGTTCTGTTCGAGGTGTGTCCCTATGAATCCCTGAAAGTGTTTCGTGGTGTCAGCAAAACATGGTGGAGAGAGTCACTCCAAATTTTCCGCTCCCGAAGTAAATTTGTGATGTCGGGCACTGACGCAAATTTTGTGAGCTTTCTCAGCAGCGTGCCAAGCGAAGACTTTCGAGAAAGCTTTGCGAACACCAGCGCCCATTTCAAAAACTTTGAATTCAGGCGCTGGGAGAGTGGAGTTGCCATCCGCGACTTTTGTCGGGTGAATGGATTAAAAATGAAGGAGCTTACCATAAGCAACTCCAAATTCAAGGATGTTAGTGAACTGCTCCCAATCTTGACTCAATTTACTCCAGTTCTGGAAACCTTAAATTTAAATTACAACGACGTAAAGGAAGGGATGACAGAAGTGGAAAGTCAAGTCAGCACAATCAACCCACAGAAAAATTTGCGTAAATTGGCCATTAATTGTGAATCTGATAAGCTGTTGACAATTGGTTGGCCTTTAATTTTTCACCTGTACCCAAACATTAAAGCGCTGCAGCTGGAATATTCTGACGTTACTTGGGACACCTATACAGAATTTCAAAAGCTTCTCTTGGCCATGAAAGCCGAAATGATCAACAGTAAAAAAACTAGATGGGAATTGACAAAGCTTGACATTATTCGAGGCATTTGTGGCTGGGGTCTTGACCCATTCCCTCCATTTGTTCTGGACCTTCTCCGGGAGCTACAGTTTCCTTTGAAGTCTCTTGCAATCACAACTAACATGCATGTTGATGATAAAAAGCTCTCCGCGCTCCTGGAACTGTATTCCGAAAGCTTGGAAGAGTTGGTGATCTTTCGAGAGCTCGGTCCACAAGCCAACCTTCTCTGTGGGATTGAGCTCAGCGCCTTGACAAAACTCTTTTTAATTGGAACAGTTTGCAAGAACTTACGGTTTCTGGAGAACACGCCAAACCTTAAAACATTGTGGATGGAAACGGACGACAATATGGAAAATCAACCCGAAGATGGTAAGAATCATTTGTTCAACATTTGAATTTAAATTTACTCATGTCACTTTTTTTCTTATTTTTTCTTGAATTTTAGTATTCCAACCATTTCCTTCATTCAAATCACAGTTGATGGTTTCTCACGGGCGCTTTGATTTCGACCTTATTTGGTCTCCAGTGTACAGACCTATTACTTACGATTTTGCACTACCAGAAAACTACGTGTCTCATTGTCTGGAGGAATTGATAGTGAACGATCAGCTTATTATGCCTCATCAGCTTTTCCCACTACTTCAATGTCTTCCAAACCTCAAAAGACTCCAGATCGGGTTGGACAATGATGGTTTTCGTGCAATTTGCAAGCATTTACCGGGGCTCCAAGCACTTCATATCGTACCGTGTGGCGTGGATACATTCGGGATCACTGGAATTGTTCCTGGCGTTGACTATCGTGAGCCCAATATCACCGACCTGAAAGGTTTGCCACGACGTTTATGATACATCACAAAATAAATGGATTTTAAATTTGAAATTACTTTCCATGGATGAATTTCAGATTTGAGATATTTTGGCATGGACATGCCTTCTTCTGCTGATGCCCTTCTCACCAATGAATCCATTGAAAATGGGTTGTTGGAGCTACAGTCTTTGCACTACTGTGAAATTTACATCGCATATGAAGTTGTAAGTGTGTTCCGTTTGGGAATAAAATTATGTTATTATTATTACCCCTAAGCTAAAAATTCATGACTTCTATTTTCTGTTTTGCAGTCGGCAAAGGAAACAGTTGAAAAGCTAACTTCTAAATGTTATCCATATTCTTTCCGATTCTAAAGAGGACAATCCAGATTGAAGACGACAACAGTCATACATAATTACTAAATTCTTACTGAAAGTACTTCACTTATGTATGTCAATAATTTCATTCCTAGAAATAAGGGTTTTGAAAATATTTACTTAATATCATTATGTACACTGTATTGTAAGCAAACAAATGTAGTGCATTCCAAAATAATAGTAAAATGACGGTATGTTAACCTCCTCTCCAATTAATAAAAAGTTCATTAAGCTCTCAATTCTTTTTACAAGAGTTTTCATTCCGGGGAAAACTCGATTTCCTGCTTGTGGAAAGTCAGAGATGTGAGGTGGTCGCTTATTAAACTCACATAACTGTGCATGGTGTGATTGCAATGCTTGTAAATAAGCAGAATCAATGACGCGGTCTGGAACTAGTTCAGTTGAATGCAATTTACATTATTTACAGTTTATGCTGCTACAAAAGCTTCTACAGAATGGTACAAGTCATTAAAGTTCGTTTAACTTTTCAATTTGGGTGTACTACAAATTTCATTAATAGAATATGAAAAAGTTTCAACTCGACGTTAGTTTAGCCATTCAAGAAGGAGGATCGCAAAAATGTTGCACATTCAGAAGTCAGAATATAATTTATAACAGTAGTATAAATTATCAATTCACATCGACCTTGAATGTCAACTGAAACTGGTGTCTGCCTGATCCTTTTCCTTCTCAAACATCGGCTTTATGATTTGAGTAGTTTTTTATACAACCTTGAGCGTTCTTTATATCACACTTGTACAGCAAATTTGACCTAGTATACACACATACTGCAAATAAATAAGTATGGATGCGAGTGTTCTGACAATAACTGGAATAACAAATATTATATTATTATGGAGAATGATAGACTGGAATAGATAAATGATATTTAGTCTAAGGATCAGTGACATCACAATCACAGGGCAGTTAACAAGGCACCAAGCAAATCGAATGCAAACACATACAATAATAACTAAAATACAAAACGATGTTTCACAATACATGATACGCACTCTCATGAATCATAAGTCATGATGCTTATGTCACGATGTACACATCCGACAATAGAATACCGATATTTTCCTATGCGCATTACATCAATCTAATATAAATCAACATTTTTACTATTTTAGTCAATATACAATCCTAATGGGTGTTCGGGTTATCGGTAGTTTAGCAAACATGGATTTCATGTCTTTCCTGTAAAAAATTTGAATCTGCAATAAAAACCAATAATAATAAAATAATAATATATAATACAGCGAGTCTTTAAAAACACAGGATGATTGAGATTACCAACTGTTATACATAATAGCATATATTAAAAGGCTAATGGAACTACGTTGCTTATTGATTTGCTAGAAGTACGACTTATCGACTCAAACCTCGACTGATAGCAGTAACAATACAAAAAACTATTACTACATTGGAGTAACCAACTATGCTACCAAAACTAAAACACAAAACGAGTACCAATATTGTAGTATATAGGAGAGTTTAGGTAGGTAATACCAATCCAGAGGATTGGTACAACAAGACTTGAAGTACATATTGTAAGGGTATTTGAATACTCAGAATTGAACATTCTAACTTCATTTCAATAAACCATTTTACATACATAT
>LJIJ01002401.1:0-27521 GCA_001718145.1 Orchesella cincta
GCTTCTATTCCGGTACTGGTAAGAATAATCGCATTCTATTAATTAGTAGTGGACGAGCATCTACATTTTGAAAGCCCTTCTCTTTTTCCTAGTAGGAACGACTTGTTTTCAACCACGATATCCCTGAGATCGCACGTGTTTGCTTCGATTCGAGATCCAGTAGAGTTCTTCTTCGTTTTGCCTTCTTCTTACAACCGGATAAGGTGGATCTTCAACGCAGAGCCGATTCCAGTGACTTCTTCATCAATTTGGAACTGGTGACTGGATCTGGATACAAATCCCACATTGAATTGAAAAGTGAGGAAATGGTGTCCTGGCTTTCTAACTTTTACGTACTAGGCTTTAATAATAACACTCGTTTTGGTGGTTTGCCAGTGTCTCCAGTTTTTTATTCAGATTTCGATGGAACAACGGTCGAGAGCGCCAAGGACTTTCGGGATAGGGAAAGATTTTTCTACGGCCTTGTTGACAAGGGCCATCCTCAATGGAGTCGGGTGTTAAGCGAGTTCTTGATCTGCAAGAGTGATGATGGGAGGCTGCCCACCATCCAAATCAAAGGGTCGAAGGCCACTCCAATCATCCCCCGAGGGTTTGAGGTCACTCCGCAAACGGTGCTTACTCCGTTCTCGCTTCTTGATAAGGAAACCAACCGGTATTCGTGTCACAGGGAGATCTTGGAAGGTGAGCCAGGTTGTAAATGCATTAAAATAGCAGCACATGAAAATTGATGTGATTTGTCATTTATTTTTCAGATCAATGGTCTTTTCTTCGTGAAAACTGGAGGAGAATCCAACGATGTACGAGATGAAGATCGAAGGAAGTTCAGCAACCGTAGGCGTCATTCTTCACCATTTCTACTATCTCCAATCCCTTCCTCCGATCAAATCTTTGGGGAGCATTGGAACTTCTCAAGGTGTCTCATCAATATCAAATCCCAAGTTGTAGCCCTCGCGGTTGACACCCTCATCGAGAAATGGATCTGGCTGAGTCCACCCAGCTCGTGAAGTTGTACGGGCTTATCCACCAGCTCAAGTACAAAATCCAGATTTTTTAAAAGTTGTGGCAAGTCCTGGTCATCAGTATGACGGAGTGAGTAATTTCTTTTAATTAACCTTTTTTGACTTGGACATAAAAACTTATAATCATTCATGTCGACCCTTTCTTACAGCCGAATTGTGAAATGAAGGAATCGTTTGACGCCAGCGGTTCAATCCTCTGCGTTGAGTCTTTCACTGAAGACGGCTGCTCTTTCGGTTCGAGATCCTGCAGGGACTCTACCACGATCTGAAACAACCCTGGCATGCGAGCTCATGATGAAGAGAAGACTAAACAGATTCATGCTGTGCAAGTTATTGAGCGCTACAAAGATGTTGGGATTAAAAGGTTGGCGTCTAAACTCAGCAAAATGCAATTATAATGAATGCAAACTCGAAGGGTTCTGGTGCTTGGTTTCTGTTCTGAAAATTAATTAAGATGTCTACTGTGGCGAAATGCAGAAACAATAGAAAAATGAATAAATAAATAAACTCCAATTCTTCTTTTAGTTTGTAATCGCACTTTTTTTTCATTTGCTCTAGAAAAACGAAGTCCGTTTGATTAGCATACTCTAAAACAATAAACTGCATAACTCATAATTAAGTTAAATAAAACCACTAGATTTCTGTATGGAACGTAGGCCTCTAAATTCCCACCTCCCGGACTCGCCAATTGGGACTTGCTACGTGTGCCCATGCCAGGCTTCGTCCCCTCATCGTCATCCAGCTCGTTTTGCAGCTCTCCATCTGTATTGACCTTCATTAGAGCCCAATGAGCGATTTTTTCGCCGTCATTTTAGAAAGGAGCAGAATTCCAAACACTGGCGGAGGACAGCCAACACCCGATGGCCCTTCCGGCGATGACGAAGGTGTCCCTCCGAGAAAAAAATCATCCGTCACCCAGAGGGTGGCAGATGCAACCCAGTGAGACAATCTCCACCCCACCCCTCATGGGTAAAGGAATGAGACGAGCTTGTCCACGAGCGGATTACTATGGGGAGCAAGGAGGCGAGACCCAGGCCAGCTAGGATGTCCAAAACGAAAATGCATTCCGAGTAGAGGCGACTCAGGCACCAAGTCCCTTTTTTGCAATAATAAGGGGAGTTACTAAAATGCACAAGTAATTTTTTTGATTTTGCACCAAGTGAACAAGTTGCACAAGTAAATATGCACAAGAAAAAAAAACGGAAGTGACATAAATTTTGAAAATTGCACATGTGAAGCATTGATAAACTTTCGGGTCTTCTGGTTTATACGATAAACGAACAAGTCACAAAGGAATACACTCACGAGGATATAGTCAGAGGTGAAAATCGCCGATTGGGCTGAGACCATGGAGAAGCATTTCATTTACATGAGAAATGAATATACCTACATATGGGTTGGTCACCGACATGCGTTTGGAAAATATTCGAAAATTTCATATTTTTGCCGAAAACTGACTTCCTAATGGGATTTAACATGGTAAAATTCAAATTTTTAAGGGTCAAACCTAGGAAAAGTTTCAAAAAATCTCAAATTCTTAAATTTTCTAATTTTGATCCGAAATTGAAAACCAAGCAGAAACAACCAATGTGGACGGCCAAAAAAGCAAATACTGTTTTCCATCAATAGGAGGACGTTATGGAAAAACATCAAAATTTTTGAAATTTTCAAACATTTTCCAAAATTAATATTTAAGTCTTTGTTTGACTTTTCTTGGCGTCCACATTGGTTGTTTCTGCTTGGTTTTTCATTTTCGGATCAAAATTAGAAAATTTTAAGAATTTGAGATTTTTTGAAACTTTTCCTAGGTTTGACCCTTAAAAATTTGAATTTTTACCATGTTAAATCCCATTAGGAAGTCAGTTTCGGCAAAAATATGAAATTTTCGAATATTTTTCCAAACGCATGTCGGTGACCAACCCATATTGGTAGGTATATTCATTTCTCATGTAATGAATGTTCTCCATGGGTCTCAGCCCAATCGGCGATTTCACCTCTGACTATATCCTCGTGAGTGTATTCCTTTGTGACTTGTTCGTTTATCGTATAAACCAGAAGACCCGAAAGTTTATCAATGCTTCACATGTGCAATTTTCAAAATTTTATTTGTTCACTTCCGTTTTTTTTTCTTGTGCATATTTTACTTGTGCAACTTGTTCACTTGTGCAAAATCAAAAAATTACTTGTGCATTTTAGTAACTCCCCTTATTATTGCAAAAAGGGACTTGTGTGCCTGAGTCGCCTCTACCTCGGAATGCATTTCGTTTTGGACATCCTAGCTGGCCTGGGTCTCGCCTCCTTGCTCCCCATAGTAATCCCGCTCGTGGACAAGCTCGTCTCATTCCTTTTTACCCATGAGGTGGGTGGGGTTTGGAGATTGTCTCACTGGGTTGCATCTGCCACCCCTCTGGTGACGGATGATTTTTTTCTCGAGGGGACACCTTCGTCATCGTCGGAAGGGCCACCGGGTTGGCTGTCCTCCGCCAGTGTTTGGAATTCTGCTCCTTTCTAAAATGACGGCGAAAAAATCGCTCATTGGGCTCTAATGAAGGTCAATACAGATGGAGAGCTGCAAAACGAGCTGGATGACGATGAGGGGACGAAGCCTGGCATGGGCACACGTAGGCAAGTCCCAATTGGGCGAGTCCGGGAGGTTGGGAATTTAGAGGCCTACGTTCCATACAGAAATCTAGTGGTTTATTTACTTAATTATGAGTTATGCAGTTTATTGTTTAGAGTATGGTAATCAATTGGACTTCGTTTTTTCTATAGAGAAAATGGAATAAATGAAAAAACGTAGACAGCTCACGATTACAAACTAAAAGAAGAATTGGAGTTTATTTTATTTATTCATTTTTCTATTGTTTCTGCATTTCGCCACAGTAGACATCTTAATTAATTTTCAGAACAGAAACCAAGCGCCCTTCGAGTTTGCTTCATTATAATTGTATTTTGCTGAGTTTAGACGCCAACCTTTTAATCACAAAATCTTTGAAGCAGCTCATAACTTGCACAGCATGAATCTGTTTAGTCTTCTCTTCATCATTGAGCTCCGCATCCCAGGGTTGTTTCAGATCGTGGTAGAGTCCCTGCAGGATCTCGAACCGAAAGCAGCCGTCTTCAGTGAAAGACTCAACGCAGAGGATTGAACCGCTGGCGTCAAAACGATTCCCTTCATTCACAATTCGGCTGTAAGAAAGGGGTCGACATGAATGATTATAATTTTTTATGTCCAAGTCAAAAAAAGGTTAATTAAAAGAAATAATTACTCACTCCGTCATATTGATGACCAGGACTTGCCACAACTTGTAAAAAATCTGGATTTTGTACTTGAGCTGGTGGATAAGCCCGTACAACTTCACGAGCTGGGTGGACTCAGCCAGATCCATTTTCTCGATGAGGGTGTCAACCGCGAGGGCTAGCAACTTGGGGATTTGATATTGATGAGACACCTTGAGAAGTTCCAATGCCTCCCAAAAAGATTTGATCGGAGGAACGGATTGGAGATAGTAGAAATGGTGAAGAATGACGCCTACGGTTGCTGAACTTCCTTCGATCTTCATCTCGTACATCGTTGGATTCTTCTCCAGTTTTTCACTAAGAAAAGACCATTGATCTGAAAATAAATGATAAATCACATCAATTTTCATGTGCTGCTATTTTTAATGCATTTACAACCTGGCTCACCTTCCAAGATCTCCCTGTGACACGAATACCGGTTGGTTTCCTTATCAAGAAGCGAGAACGGAGTAAGCACCGTTTGCGAGTGACCTCAAAACCCTCGGGGGATGACTAGGGTGGCCTTCGAACCTTTGATTTGGATGGTGGGCAGCCTCCCATCATCACTCTTGCAGATCAAGAACTCGCTTAACACCCGACTCCATTGAGGATGGTCCTTGTCAACAAGGCCGTAGAAAATCTTTCCCTATCCCGATAGTCCTTGCGCTCTCGACCGTTGTTCCATCGAAATCTGAAGAAAAAACTGGAGACACTGCAACCACAAAAACGAGTTTATTATTAACACTAGCACGTAAAAGTTACAAAGCCAGGACACCATTTACTCACTTTTCAATTCAATGTGGTATTTGTATCCAGATCCAGTCACCAGTTCCAAATTGATGAAGGAAGTCACTGGATTCGGCTCTGGTTGAGGATCCACCTCATCCGGTTTTAAGAAGAAGGCAAAGCGAAGAAACTCTACTGGATTCTCGGAATCGGAAGCAAACACGTGGATCTCAGGGATATCCGTGGGTTGAAAACAAGGTCGTTCTCTACAGGAAAAAGAGAAGGGCTTCAAAATGTAGATGCTCGTCCACGACTAATTAATAGAATGCGATTTATTCTTACCCAGTAACCGGAATAGAAGCTCGGGAGATCCCTCCAACACCTGGATTCTCTTCGGAAGGGCGAAAGACGTGACAGATTTCCTTGCTTCTGTCAACCTGGAAGGCTTCCTTTATATAACTCCATCCGATGAAGGGAGAAATAGGGTAGATGCGACGGGAACCAAAAAGATGTGACCACCGTGCTCCAGGAATCAACTTGTAGAGCTGAACTGTTCCTGTCGGCTCCAAACTCAGTTCGGTAGTTGGAGAAGGCTCTGTTTCCATCCTTTTCATGGAGGTATTCATTTCAGATCGGTGTTTAAAACCTGAGAAAACACTGGAGAGCAAAAAGAAAACTGAATTCAACTCAGCAAGACAAAAATAAGAAATACGAATACTGGCTTGAACTTGAACACAGACTGGTTGAAACGTACAGCTCATTAGAATACTGTGAATGAACAGGTTGTAATTCAACTCTTGCATGAAATAGTTGAGTGCATGAAATGATGCACAATTCTTTTTCAGCTGGCTGCAAATTCCTTCAAACTTTAATATTCCACATCTCCTCATAATTCTCCTTTACTGATCGTGAATAAAATTTTGCAGTAATTTAGGAAAGTTTAGCAAAGTCACAATAGTCATCTTACTTCATTTTCAAAGCAGAACCGAAGTGGCTCCCATGACCGATAAGACATTGACATTGGGATCAAGATTGACCTCGTAGCACACTTCAAAACCATATCGCAGTTTGATGGGGCAAGATGAGACCGCTCTGTTCCTGTGCTGAGCACAAATCAACTCTCATTTTGCCCTAGCATTTTCCCAGCTGCTTGTAAAGGTAGTCACTTAAACGGAAATATTATCGAAGAAACTTTTATACAATGATTGATGAGTTACCCATGGTACACCGCGTAACCGCGTGGGCTAATAACTTGAGGATTTCAAATTGATGAGCCACCTTCAAAAGTTCCAATACCACCTCAAACGATTTGATCACAGGAAGGTATTTTAAGCGTAGTAAAATGGAGAAGAATGGCGTCCACGGTTGCAAAGCCTCCTTCGATCTTCATCTCGTTCAGGGTCGGATTCTCCTCCAGTTTTTTTGCGGAGACAAGGACAGTTATCTGAAAATAAATGGGTAAATCAAATCAATTTCCATGTGCTGCTAGTTTTAATACATTTTACAACCTGGCTCACCTTCCAAGATCTCCCTGTGACACGAATACCGCTTGTGTTCCTTATCAAGAAGGAACGGTAAGTAACTACCCTTATCCTTTTAGAGATAATTTAATTAGTTTTTTCTCTTTACGTAAGCGTGACTTGTGAGCCTGCAAATCTGTTCCAAAAGAAGCTAATTCATGATTCCACGTGTTCCAAATCAAAATTAACAGAACGTTGGGAGGAAAAGGGACTTGACGAGCTTATTGTGGAAATGAGGCAACTTCGTGAAATTTTCCAGGAACCTCTGGAATCTTCTCCTGGGCGTACCTGTTTTAAAGGGAGTATGTCCTCAAGGACGTGAATGAAGTTCAAGCTCGAGTGCAGCCATCCCCAGTCGAGAGAAGTTCAGGATTATTACGGGAGGAAAAATTGTTGGGAAAGTCTCGCTCCAAGTTGTAAAGGTAGATTGGGTGGCGTCGGTGATCAAAAAGCTTTGCGGAGAACGTCACGAGACTTTACAAGCTGGAGTACAAATTCTCACGGCTTTCAGCTGGTCCCTGATCACTAGGAAAAGCTGTTGAAAGTCTGGCGTCATTACTCCACTCCAATTTAGTTTTCTGTATGGCATTTACGACTGGTGGCTCATGATTGCTTTAGACTGCAACTTTTGCATTGTTCCTCCAACTGGGAAAGAATCTACCCACATCCCCACAAACATGCTCCTGCCGTCTTCTATATAATATGGGTGTAATCCAGCCGTTACCTATAAATGATCACTTGAAATAAGTACACATTGCAAATGCACATGTAATCAACTGAGTGAATTCCTTTCTTAGAGAATTTAGTTGACATCATATCCACCACATATTTATACAGATTTTAACAAAGATGTTTTCAATGCTCTTGCATGAAGATGGCTTCATTTGGATGACTTGCAAATGGTTAATGATAGTTCAAAGATTCTTATCACTTTACCCAAAAAATTACATGATTTTTTATACTTGATCGTAATTAGCCCCAATTTCTGTGAGGCTGAAGTTTAAATAATAGATAGATTTTGGCGAGGCTAGTTAAACTTGAGAAAATTTTATTATATATTACATATGCAATCACTCCGTTACCCGATTATCCAAATGGTTTGTTAAGCAATCATAATTCAGCTGCTTGCACCACTGTAACCATTTTAGCCGCTACTTTAAGCTCCCTAGAATATTCAGGTACTCAGATACTCAGGCAGCTGAAAAAATGACGTAGAATGACTGATTTTAACTTAATTTTTGTAACCATATTTCTTAAACTCTTGTTCCCTAGCAGATTTTACCCATTAGCATTTGTTAGCAAGCAAACTGCAATAAATAGTTAATATGAAGTAAAAATAATAGGTCTTTTGAAATAAAAATAAAATTGAGAGAAAACAATGGCCAGCAAGATCTGTTGTGCAATTGATTCATATGGACTTAAACTGTAAGGACAACGGCGTGAAACGATGACAGATTTAGGATGTAAGTCATAAAGTGTAATTTAGCTCTGCCTGACTTTGCACTACTAACAAGTATATGGTGGTAATAATAAATCACGCTGGGTTGGAGATTAGATTCGAGGGGTTTCGAAAACTGAAGTTCTTTGAGTTTGAAAAAGTCGCTGAGAAGAAGGCAGACTAGCAAAAGGGATTCAGGAAGATGATACAGGCGAAGTGCTTACCAAGAAGGAAGGCTATTGAGGGACAGTGTGATGTGATTTTGTTGTGAAATTGTGTCTGAATTGAGTTAACATGAAAACGACAAAAACAAACATGTTATTGGTTTAAGCCATACATTACGTCGAAAATCATCAGAATATAAGCAATGAAATAACAAGCGTCAAGAGTGGAGCTCTTACTTTCAGCAATATTTTACGTTGCCCCACTCCCACTATCAAATCTTGCTTCGTTCAAGAAGCAACACGGAAAAGTATCCGGTAGCTTAATAGCAGTAATATATTAATTGTAAGGCACTGGTAGCAATTTTCATTAACATATTGGGTCACTTGACACTTTTCCTGTGGGATAGGTTGCTCGAGAGTATCAGCGCTGAGCAAATATATCAATTATTCCACTTTTTCTTTTGCACCCGAAAGTGGACATTCCTTGAATTGTAGAATCGTGACGATGATGATTCTCCTCCTGCTGCTTTCTTTGAATTCCCAACTAACAACAATGCCGGCAAGGGGAAAATGGCAGTGAAACAAAGGGAATCTGGGAAGCAGGGGCAGGTAAAGGGCTTATTGAGAATGAGAACTATTGTAAAGTTTTGCAAAAAGTTGCTAGTTGTCAGTGTGGGCATAACAATTATAAGCTAAACACACTATTTAATTATGCAAAGCATCCATCGTGTCTAATATTAAAAGTTGCGGTTCATGAAAATACATAGTACATACAAGTACTGGTTTTGTAGGCAGACAAATTTTAAAAACACTTGTTGAGTATAAAATTTTAATAACTAGCTTTAATTAGCAAGCCTGCGGCAATAAATAGTTACTGGGTGGGTTTTTGAGCTTACAACTGAAACCACCAAAAGAACCCCAAATTATCTGTTGAGAACTTGAGTTTTATGGATTTAAAATGAAAACATTGCGGCGTGAAATGATGGCAGATTTCGGATGTGAGTAAGAATGTGTAATTTGGAACTGCTTGACATTATACTAATAAAAGTGAATGGGCGACAATAATAAATCACACTGGATGTGTAAATATTTTCATTTGTATTGTCAATTTATGTGTAAATATTTCCCATAAGCCGGGCTTTTACTATCATGATTTTCTCACATAAATTAAACCAATCTGTGGAGAGTGAATCGTGTATGAGTTACAAGAAAATTTAATGTCATGTTCCATTAATGTGTGCCCACTTGACATGAGTAACGAACAATATACATGACATGAACATGACACTTTTCTCAATGACCTGACACGAAATTATTATTATTTTTTGTGAGTTTTATTGCAGACTTTGGTTACTGTACAGAACTGCTGCCACTTTCCCTCCTCTGAGAATGGCATGCTCCGATTCCACACAAGTGACTTCCTCCGACATTTCACTTGGGTTCGTCCAAAGATCAGGTTTTCCAAATTGCGGACCCTGTCTATTCGAATCTCATTGGTTCAGCAGCAACAGTTCTAGAAAGCAGCTGTCGAGAAGATGCTCCAGTGCCTTCCATTGCTGGTAACGCTCAACTTAATTAGGTTTGACAACCTTTCCAAGAATTATTACCAGGTGGACAACAGCGATATGGACATGGTCCTCAATCAAGACAAGGATGAGTGGAATGAGTTTCCAACACTCAAGAGGATTAGAGGATTGATGTGAGCATTGGGCTTGAGAAGAATATGGTTTTCAATAAACAATTATGGATACGATGGAAAATTATAATATTTGATATGCGGATGTGTGCTACGTGTAAGCTATTTATGATGTCAAATGTGTGGTTGAAGAATCATGATGAAAAGTTTACAAAACTCAATTGTCGTAATGTAGAAGCAGCTATTTTATTTAATAATTAAAAATTATAAATAATTTTATTTATTAAATAAAATTCATAATAAGTTTTAACGCTGACTATTCCTGATAGAACGCTTAGTCTTGGGTACTCTCACTTATTATTTTCAACGTCATCCTCACTTTCACCGCTGCGGTTCCACTGAACTTTGCTTCGCTTTGGCTTGGGGCTCCGGCCATGACGTTGTTTCACTCTCCCTGTTTTTCTATTTGAGATCACCTTCCTAGCTTCCTTTAAACTCACCCTGCTGCTTGTCTTGTGTGGTACTGAACATGCTATGACAGCCATCTCTCTGTCCAGAATGAGGATCCACAAATATAGGCCATAGCCCGAGGTTTGGAGGGGTCCCTTCCGTGATGACCGGTAGACTTTTGTGGCACGAGACTAGATGAAGGGGAGGATCGCTTGTATTTTGATAGAGTTTGGCTCCTCTGTCTCTCGTATCCTGTTGCCCGCTAAAAACCACTGAAAAGGGTAATGATGATATAATTGAATAAATACTCATGATCGTGTACTTCAGTATAAATGAGTCAAAAATGATAATAAAATGCTTACAAAGACAGGAGCAGCTCTCCCACTTTTACTCGCAGTTTCCTGCTTGAGCTGGGACCATTGCCGTCTCCACTTCCTCGTCTTGATCACCCTCATCACTTCCTACCAACGTCTCGCTGAGTCCAATGATCTCCTCTTCATCTGTACCTCCACTTCCGCTTTGCGGTCAAGTGCCAACTCCACGTTTGTCCGTGTAACCAACTCTGTGAGCTGGAATTCCTGAAGGCAGTCACAAGTTTCTCCCTCTTTTCTGATAACTTGCAACACTCTGTCCACCATCTCAGCTCCTTCTGTATAATGTCCAGTTGTTCCCGACGCCGTTGTTTCTAACGCAAAGTTGTCAAGTTGGAAAACTTTGCACATGCTCCCAGATCGGACAATGTCGAGTCCATGGTTCCAGGCTCCAAATCAGCCAGGATGGATCGAGGAACATATTTGCCACCTGTAAAATCCAACACAAGATAATAACACAATGCATACTAGAAATTCGAAAGAAACATGTCCGGATTAGTTGTTTTTGTTATTTAATTATGTATTCATTCGCAGGCCCGTAACGATGGGGGAATGGGTTGAAACAGTCGTTACACCCCGCTCCAAGAATTACAACTGTGATTTTTAGACATTCCCGAAGGAATGAAATACGTAGATCTGTACTTTGAAGCTGCAAATTCGCGGAAACCCAAGCCTTTCAAAGCCTTTGTTTTAACTGTTGATAAAATGCATAATTTTCTTCTAAATGTTTTACCCGACCCATTAATACCTACTATTGTTTTCAATCTGCAATTAAAATTACCATAAAAATCATAAAAAAGTAAAAAATTCGAAAAGCTGGATATTCTATACAATCATCATCATCATCATCATCCCTATGATATTAAAAATGCTTTATTTAAGACAGAAAAAATATGTAAGTTGGGACATCGTTTTTGTCCTTCGTCATTTCGTAATAGAAAAAACAATACATATTTCCCAAATCTTCGTTTTTATTGCTGCATATTACAAAAGAGATGTTGAAAGTATCGCAACCTACATTTGTCTTACGGCTCGTAGTGCCCACAGTTATTTTTCAACCTCTCTTCACTTCTTCTAAGCTCCAAGTCATAGAAATATACTTTAGATTTCTCCACCTCGCTACCACCTCGGCCGTTTGGCAGACACCTGAATTCGCACTATATGGAACTCGGTTAAAAATTGGTGATAATATTGAATTTTAGTAGTATATATTTCACTCCTTCCAAAATTCGGGTAAGTTCAAGGTCGACGGCTTACCTTCCCTTTATATCAAGAATTTAATGTATTGTTTTTTCAAATTTGTAGTTTCCAATTGGATTGTTCAATTTCCAACTACTAATCAACGGATTTATTTTAAACGGTACTTGTTCATCCTCCTTCTTAGTTAGAATTGCAAATGCGTATTTTTCATTTGTACAAAATTATCACAGCTGCATAGGTGTTTGTAACAGGAAGATTGCCTGGAAAACCTGCTATGGGATTATTACGCCTATTTTTGTGGGGTTGGGTTATCGCCGGTTGTCATTTAGTTACTGGAACGGTATGGTGAATTCATTTTTGGTTGCATAAGGATTGATTTCTAAAAATTTAAATTTAAACATTCTGTTGAACAGAACGACACCGGGGAATCGGTGCCACATAACCATTCGGAGGACTTAATCGCTGCTGAGTGCCAACATCTCCACTACTGTGTCGCAAACAAATATTACGATGAAATTGTAGTGATTCTTACAAACAAGACGTTAGAGCAGCGACGACAACTTCCTCCATTATATGCAAAACTGTACAACAGGGTAACTTACTCACAATATATTACAAATGTGCTTAACAGGGACTCCGGGAAAAGGTAGGTTTTAATTATCATTTGCATAAAATTTAGTCTCTCATAAAGGACTTAGGAGATGTTGCAATATTCGCCAAATCTGTTTTGGAAGATCTGTTCAGAACCAAGGCCGAGGTTTATGCTAAATTCCTAGAAGCTGCTATTAATCACCATCCAAGGATGTATTACCATACTTTAGTAGATGTAAGTACTTGTTAAAAGTTAAGGTTCTTATAAAGTAGAGTTATGAATCATAAAATATATGTTAGTAAATTTACAATTTTTTCTATTCTAATTCACTGATATTACACTTTTTGTTAGATGCTCTGCTGCCTTGATGATGTCAACAAAGAGGACATAATTCATGCGTATTATCATCTACACAGCAAACCTCGAAATCTGACGATTGATATCGCAAAACATGATTTAGTTGAATTCAAACTTCTTCTCGTGGCAATTTTGGAGGTTGTTCAAGTGTTTTACTTACCAATCAGACTCCAGTAAAGTTAAAGTATTTTTAATGATTTTCGTTTTGTAGAATAAACGGCGTACTTCAATTCCAAAAGATGGACACGTTTTAACGGCAGTTCAAATTATGGGAATCGTCAAGCGAAGTACAGTTTATTTTTTTAGTTATAACCATTTAAGTTTTTTCCCCAGCTTCCTAACATGTTCTTGTTTTGTTTCAAGGGGAATGGGTTAAAGTGGTTAGGATTTTTTCGGAATATTCTTATTCCGAATTAGCCGAATTGGCAAAGCAAACCCCGGAAGACTCGGATTTAACTCTGGAACGTGTTATAGAAGATAACCTCGATGGTAATCACTTTTTTCGGCATCTCCTCATTAAAATTCGTGAGTGTTTCCTTTTAAAACGAACTTGAGCTTATAGGTGTAAAAATGAAATTTAAGTAATTTCAATCCTTCTTATAGTTCGTTACGCTAAAGATCCAACGCAACATTATGTCAGAGTATTGCAAGGGGCTCTCATGCTTGAGATACTACATTCCTCCTATGACCTTATGAGTCCTAAAGATACCGTGACGTGGATTATTCTAACGCGCTCCGATGAACATCTAAAAATGATTGTGAACCAATACACAGAGTATGGTCATGATTCAATTGCGCATGAAATGCTGATAACTGGGCCTGTTTGTATGATTTTTGTGCAATTAATTAAAACCGTGGTCGGTCATGTAACTAACCCCATTTGTAATGTATCGACAGTTATACACAACTTCGCCTAGTTAGTCCATAAATTTAGTTTGCAATAATTATGTATAGGAAACGTCGTGGGTGTAAAACGTGTTGGTAATAAATGTGCAAAAATTTTCTATAATAATGCAAGAATGAGTGGCATGTTAAAATTTATTTGCTTCTATGAATCCTACTTCTATGCTGCCTTTAATTTATTTTGGGGTAATTCGACATTTTAAATTCACTCCTTGAACTGAATGTGTTCTATACAAATTCTAAATATGACCCGAATAATTTTTGATTGCATGCCTTTATGTAATCGTAAGCAACATATATCTAACTCCACTGCCGTAGTTTTTAGTTGCTGCTAAATGGTAGCAACTTGCATTGACCATTTAATCGATCTGAAAATGTAATTGTTAAACTAAACCACATGTTCATAAAAACTGTCAATGGTTAAGTATTACTTAAAAATGTTTCTTTTTCCATAGTTACTCTTGACTATTTTATGAAATTCACCGACAATTAACTAGGTCAGCTTTGCTTGCACCTACTGGACAAAACCGTTTAACCATGCCGCCAATATTTGGTTTCTTAAAGGTTGTGTCTACTTAATTAAACGATGGCTTTTAAATGGCTACCAGACACGTTAGTCGACGATTTGTGAAAAGTTATGAACTCCCGTTTTATACTTCTCATGATAGCCTGGATAAAATAATTTGGAACATGTGTCAGGTGTTTATCTCTAGTCAGTTAACAATAAAATCAATCAATTATTTTATTCAAAATGAAAGTAAAACCTTACATCTACACAAGTTTTTACAGCGTTTGTTAAACTAAAACTAACTATTCAATCCAAACCCATTCATCTGTTCCATCGGAGTTGGTAAGAAAGAATGGGGTGGAATATGTAATGGAATGACAAATTACAACTTTAGGGCAGAACCCAAGATCAAGTACATTGTGCATAAAATATAAAAAGAAGTGTCTCTCTGTAAAGGACATGAAATGAGAGAGCATCGAACTCAAGAAATATACTAACAGGGAAAGAAAGAATGAACGTTAGATCAAGATATATATATATTGATTGATATTAAATATAAAACAATTCAGACACCTCATCAGAATTGCGAAAATCATCGAACTCAGAAATATGTACATAACTTATTGGATGTCTACGTTTAGGATCAGAATACGAACAGATCAGCCAGAATCATACAATTGCGGAAAAGCTACAGACATAATCATATCTTCTTTATACAGAACAATACGAGTTTTACACACAGTTTAAATGGAGTATGAACATTCCCCCGGTTCATACTACATGCAGCATAAAACAGAAATAATCTACTATTAACTGGAACGATTTAAACAGAAATATATGAATGAAACAGGAAATGAAATTAATTATTTAAAGATTTCAAAAATACGATAAACTGAAAAATATTAAACATGAAATAACATAGGGGTCAAGTCCGCTTGATCAAAAATAGCTACTTTCCAAGCTTTCTGTTTGCAGCATTCCAATTACGTGATGCCCAAATAGAAAATTGTCGGGCTAGGATACATCGTTGTTTAAAATATGGATCGTTTTTATACAACCCTTCGTTGATCTCGCGCTCTGTAGAAATTAGCAAAAATAAAATGGTACATATTATTTGATTATGTTTAACAAAGGAGGTGCAGAAACTTTCAAAAATCCATGTTTTCAAAAATTATAATAATTCTATAATTCAATGTTTCAATATTTTTCAATAATTCCATGTTTACCTGCAATATAGTAACTTTGATTGTAAATCTGAACCACTTTATCAACTTGCGGCCCTGTAGCGTTAGTGGAGTATTTGTAAAATTGTGTAATCCCGACGATGTTGGCCACGTATCGCTCTATCCGTTCGACTTCTTCGTACTGAAATATTTTAGTCTTCAGGTATCGGCATTCCAGGACGCAACTCTGCAATAAAAAATAAAGCAATTTTTTATTTATTTGACAAAATTTGGAATTAAAAATTTAAGTTTTCAGGATCAGTATTCAACTTACAGCAAATTCAAATTCCGACAGGTCATTACGGTACGGATAAATTTGTCTCTGCAGTTTCACACAAGTTTCATTTCGGCTAAAGTCATCAGCTTCTACGTCTAAGTCTATTAAGACATAGCCTCCTTCCAGGAGTCCGTTGAGCAGAATGTGGGAGTTAATGCGAATAACGGAAATGAGTATGAAGAAAATAAAGAACTGTGAAAGGCGCATAGCCATTTTTCTATTAAAATTAAAAGTTTCCGAAATTAAAAATAAAATGTTGGACCAGGTAAACTTAGTTTTGAAATCTAAATGAATCGCGATACGAGAGGAATGTTACTAGCTGTATCTACTAGCTAAAATCTGTATTGCCTTTGAATATTGATCAAGCCTGTCTGTTGGAGCTGTACGAATGATGGAAATAAATATATTGGAGCATTATCAAAGCTGTCTTCTATTGTCTTAGACTAATTTCGACATGTGCAGAATTGCGCAAAGTTGATGAGTTTTGTAATGCCGTACCCTCCCTATGTACAGCGTAATTTTAAGTTGTCTCTAATTATATCATTGCGATCCGATTTAATAAACGCCCACATACAATTAGTATTGATTCTTGATGATGTATCGACTTTCACTGTAATACAAATCGCAAAGCCGGGCTGAGATAGAAAGCAGAATGGGGAGTTTGACGAAAAGCGTTATAGCGACTTTCTTGGCAATCCATTTAAAATATTACATTACGTCTTAATACTCTGTCATGCTAAGTCATTGCCACCATCCGTCGTTAGGCATGTTAATGTTCACGTCTTTTTAAAGCGGTCAATTTTATGCTGCTGCTGCATTCAAATCTACTCGTAAGACTTTAAGTGGTTACATTTCTCATGACCTGACGATAAATCAATATTTGAATCAAATCAATCCATATAGGCGATATACATATGTGTAGGCTATCCTGATTTTACTGGAAATAAAACAAAGGATGTTACCAACTTGCACAGAAATAGATTAATTCCAAATTGTATGCCAAAAGCTCGTCAGCATCATTACAAACAAGAATGGCTTTTATTGAACTCTATTTCTCTGAGCTTTAAACATTGTTTTCAACCTTAACCTCCCAGTTATTTGCTTCATTATTCCCCAAGACAATGTACAGGTACTTGCATGCAAAATTTGAGCACAAGTGTTCAACAGGGGTGCTCACAACCCACGTACCTTTATCAAAATTTTGAAGGTCGCTATTTCTGAAATCGCAATTTTTGAAACCAAAACGTTACTAAATTCGTAAAAAAATAAAAATCCATCCCTTATCGCTAAAAAAGGATTCTGCTAGAATTACTCGCAAAAGGTTTACCGTAATTATTGAAGCTATGCAGACTGAAATACTTATGCCATGGCAATTAGCTAATTCAGTGTACTGGGTTCTGGTTAAGGGTTACGTATTCATCAATGTCCAAACAACCATCTCATTTGTTTGTCAAGGTTCATCATTTTTAAATCGTAAGGATTCAGTCTCGTACCCGATTTTTTGAATACGGAAAATTAGTTACACCTGTAGGTGGAAATACGTTTCGTAACCTCATATATACGTCATCAGAAATAATCTTGTCGTTAACGCCCATTATTTGTTTCGACATTTGACATTACCTAATCAGATGTTATGAAAGTCGCAATAAAAAACAGCCATCAAGTAAACCTTGCGACACATTGAAGCGAACTATTACGACATAGTTGAGTTTTCAAAGCGCATGTCTGACGCAAGAAAAATTTATTTTGCAACCCCGTAATAAAACCTAGTTTAATGGCACTATGTCATGTTTGGGATTCATGCTGATTGCTTCATAGCTTATCAAACCGTTCAAGTTCAAAAGTAATATACTCCCCATTTCAAATACATTTGGGTTATATTGTTAAAGCCCGATTTTACCCGAAACTTTTTAAATTAGAATCTTCAGAAACTTTATTATGGACTCCACTAAGCTATTCATAAGCTGTATGATTATGACTTTTACGAGAGCAGTTTTGGTAAACCAATTATAATTAAACTTATTATCTTTCAAACTGATATTATAATTTACTCAATTTTTCTTCAAGTAGGTGCCCAGCTTAGCTTATTGCCGCCCAACGATACGAAGCTTGAATGGAATACGAACTTTGGAAAAGGTCTAATTGCGGTATGTCCAATATACAAAATATACACATTGAATAATATGTTTGTTGTTAATACCTTAGTAATTTTTAATACAGGAGCATGGGAAATCAGTGCAAACGCAGCTGGTCAAACTCTTGCTGTCGGAACAGGACAAGTAGCAATCCCCATAACAACTGACTCCAACACCAATCCTCAAACTGTGTCAGCCGCAGGCAAAACTGACGGAGAAACTGAGTTGGACAGTTTGTGCCCCCAAAGCTGGAAGGGGTTCCGGTACAACTCGACCAGCCAAGACACATCGACGTGAGTTGTGTGAGAATGAGAAGTATTACAAGGTTGAAGGCAACTGCAGATCCGTTTCTGGGAACGCTGAGCCTCGACCTCGAGGTGGAGAAGAGACGTGGCAGTTGAGGGTTCGCGAAAAGAAGAACCCTGAATTTTAGAGGTAAAATCCGAAAGGGACTATTTTCTATTTTTCGGCAGAAGAAGAAGTAGTACCAAACTACGATGAAGATTTCACCTGGATTTCATCAACAAGAACCTCGTCTGCTCAGCCTGGAATTCGAACTCGCTTTACAAAACCAAAAAGAAATCGTAAACCACCCAAAGAAAGGGGACTGGAGTAAGAGGCAAATCAACCCGAATCTATTTCAAAAGCTGAGACTTTTTCTGGAAATTTAACCAAAGACGAACTCACCAATCAACGGTTAACGTCCCCACCTTCAGAACATGAACGACCAGCAAACCCACCTCCAGATCTGTCTTCTCGGTAAGTTTTCATGATAAACGAAGCTCCAATGACACCAGAAACTCCAGAACTGCCAAGCTTTAAGCCCTCCACCTCCCTTCAGATCCCCAGCTTCACTCAGCAACCAAATTAGGGTCATCTGCTAAAATTCTGTTGCTTGCTCTCTTCATTGTCGGCTTCTTTGTGGGTTGGGGTTATCAGCAGTTTGGAACTTGAGGGGAAATTGAGATAATCAAAGGAAAGCCACTTATTTCTTACGACAAATATATAACGATATAATATATCAGTAAAATGTTTGAATATTGCCAATATTGGTCAATTTTATAAACTTCTCCAAAAAATGTGTTGAATTTTAATAACATTTCATTTGTTCATTTTGTGTCTCTTTTCATAAGCACCAAATTTCATTTTACCTTTTTCGTTGGGTTGGGGTATCAGCAGTTTGAAGCTTGAGGGAAAATTGAGGAAATCCAAGGAAAACCACTTAGTTATTCCGACAAATTAATATGAAACGATATAATATACCAGTAGAATGTGCAAATATTTGTCAATTTTATACACTTGTCCAAATATATGTGTCAAATTTTTAATAACATTTTATTTTTAGTCGTTTCTTAATGAGCACCAAGTCTTATCACCTGCTTTTGTGGGCGAAGAAAGGTGAGTAACTCACGTCAAGTGAGTTCACAGCTCAAGGGATTTACCGTAAAATTCCCAAACCTAGCCGCAGAGTAGCCCGGAAAATCCGGAGGAATAGCATTGGCCACATGCCGGGACTCCTGGGCGAATTGAAACTGTATCCGGCTAAGTTTAGATCATTCACGTTTACTTCTCGTCTTGTTCTTGCTTCATCCCAAAAGCAAAGGTTTCCTGCGCGGGTGATTCAAACCGGGGACATTTTCCCAAGGAAAATAAATGCACTGTGTTCTGTGCACTAGTAAATACAATGCAGAGTGTTTTTAGCGAGTTTTAAGCAGTAAATCTCATTCGTGATGCGAACTGCTAGTGTCACATAAAAGGGTAGCTTCCAGAGCAATTAGACCAAGTAATTGTGAGTTAGTGAGTTGATAAGCCGATGTCAATTATTTTTACACCTGTTTTGCCACCTCATTTTTCAAATCCTTTTGTGTTGTTTTTAATTCATTTTGATGAATATTTAACTCTCCTTTTTTAGAGTGGAATCATCAAAACTGAAGTACAGTGTATGACACTGGGCTAGAAGTGAAGTTCCCCTGTTTCGGGAACTACAAGTGTCCCGACTGTAACGGAAGTGGGAGTCTGGCGTCGATTGGAGGACTAAGGTCAGATGTGCAAACCCTGACATAAATCCGTCCTCGCGGAGTGTCTCCTGCCCATCTACTTTTACTACAGCGAGGCCTGCTTCCAAGTCCAAGGGAGAAGGGGAAGTATTGTCAGGAAGGAAACCCCTGTGAGCCTGTGGAGAGAGGGCAACCCCTGGGACAGGAGTCTCTACGTCATTCTGACTAATCTAAGAAATGGAGGGAGTGGAGTTACCTCCTCGGCTGATTACCCTAACAAACAGCATCAGTAGAAGTTGTGTGAGAAGTGCAGGTGGCTTTGGAGGTACTGCGGGAAAAGATGGGGGAGGAGGAGTGCTTGCGAACTATGGAAGATGAGGCGAAGAAGGTCAGCATCAGGAGCATTGATGAGGTGGCAAAGGAGAAGAACTGGGGCCCCGGAACTAAAAAACTAGCTTTGTTTATCAGGACCCTTATGATTAGCAATGAAGAGAAGAAGAACAGGGGGCTCGACGACCAGTGAAGAGGTCAACTTCCAATACAACCTTCCTCATTTGTAGACTGATGTGAGTTCTAATGTATTTCATTTATAGCGTCGAGTTATGATCGTGATTAACTATAATTGGGTGAATTGACGTAATAAATTTTGGATTTTAGGTGCTGCTTCTTGCAGCAATTGATGAAGACTGAAGCTGCTACATTAATGAACTGTCAATGGGGCATTCGCATGTATTTGTAAGTTTTAAATGCGTTAATTTTAATATTCCTTCGAAAAAAATCAAAAAAGTGCTGATTATGCAGTTTTTGAACTCAGGTCAAAGTTTGAAAGAATAATTGGGTGACCAGGACCTAGTTCTCTCCCGGTTGTGAAGCTACAGCCAAAAGGGAGCTGGAATATGGAATACCACCAACTCCTACGATTGTTGGAGCTGCAGTACCACTTTCCATCGTGAATTTCACCAGTTCCCGATACCAGGTGAGGATTATGTGAAATATTATGAGTGAAATTATCCCTTATTATTTCGAAAAGTGAGTTATAATAATTGTTTTTATGTATGTTTTCAGTATTCTGCCGGTTCATTGTGACAATACCGTCATCTTCTGCTGCCTCGTGTTCCTGAGGCGCCTCTACTTCGGAATGCATTCCGTTTTGGCATCGCCGCGAACCTGGGCTGCTCGCCTCCCTCTTCCCCATCGTCATCCCCCTCGTGGACAAGCTTGACTTCTTCTCACCGACGAGATGGTGGAGTTTACTTGATCGGATTGGGGTTCTGCCTCTGCCTCTGATAGACCTCTTGGGAACGGCGACAGATAAATTCCTTCTTGGAGGGGACGGGGACACGACCCGATTCGTCATTGTCGGAAGCGCCGTCGGGATGAACCTCGGGGCATGGATAAACTATAAAATGGGAATCCTTCGTGGTCCTCCCCCTTCCGCTCCGCATCCGGGGTCGTTTCAGATCTCCGGCGAGTCCAAGCAGGAGCTCGCACTGAAAGTAGCCGTCTTCCGTGAAAAAATCACACAGAGGATTGAACCACACAGAGGAGGTCAAAACAATTGTCGTCATTCACAATTCGGCTGTAGGAAAGAGGTCGACATGAAAGAGTATTTTTTTTATGTTAAAAATGAAAAAGAAAGTTATACTCACTCAGTCATGACTCATGAGCAGGGCTTAGCACAACTTGTAAAATATCTGGATTTTGAACTTGAGCTGGTGGATAAGCTCGTACAACTTGACGAGCTGGGTGGACTCAGCCAGATCCATTTTCTCGATGAGGGTGTCAGCCGCTAGGGCTGACAACTTCGGGATTTCAAATTGAAGAGCCAAATTGACAAGTTCCAATGCCTCCCAAAAAGACTTGATCGGAAGAAGGGATTTTTGGGGATAGTAGAAATAGTTAAGAATGACGCCCACGGTTGCAGAACCTCCTTCGATCTTCATTTTGGCCAGGAATGGATTCAGCTTGTTGCGAAGAAAAGACCATTGATCTGAAAATAAATGGGCTAATCACCTCAATTCGTGCTGCTTGTTTTAACACATTTACAACCTGGCTCACCTTCCAAGATCTCCCTGTGACACGAATACCGCTTGCTTTCCTTATCAAGAAGCTAGAACGGAGTGAGCACCGTTTGCGGAGTCACCTAAAATCCCATGGGGATGACTGAAGTGGCCTTCAACCCTTTCATTTGGATGGTGGCCAGCCTTCCATCACCACTCTTGCAGATGATCAAGAACTCGCTAAACAACCCCGACTCCATTGAGGATGTTTCTCATCAACAACTCCGTGGAAAAATCTTTCCCTACCCTGATAGTCTTGGGCAAACTCGACCGTTGTTCCATTAGAAAACGAAGAAAAAACGGGAGTCACTTGCCAAAACCACCAAAACGAGTGTTATTAAAGCGTAGCACGTAAAAGTTACAAAGCCAGGGCACCATTTCCTCACTTTTCAATTCGATGTCGCATTTGTATCCAGATCCAGTCACCAGTTCCAAATTGATGAAGAAAGTCACTAGATTCGTTTCTGGTTGAGGATCTACCTCCGGTTCTAAGAAGAAGGCAAAGCGAAGAAACTCAACTGGATTCTTGGAATCGGAAGCAAACACGTAGATCTCAGGAATATTCATGGGTACAAAACAAGGACTTTCTCTACAGGAAAAAGAGAAGGGCTTCAAAATAGGCTAGATGCTCCAGCACTAATTAATGGAATGTGAGTTAGTCTTACCCAGTAACCGGAATAGAAGCTCGGGACATCCCTCCAACGCCAGGATTCCCTTCGGAAAGGCGAAAGACGTGAATGCGCTCCTTGCTTCTGTCAACCTGAAGGCTTCCTTCATATCCATCCGATGAAAGGAGAAATAGGGTAGATGCGACGGGAACCAAAAAGATGTGAGCACTGTGCTCCAGAAATCACTTGTAGAGCTGAACTGTCCCTGTAGGCTCCAAACTCAGTTCGGCAGTAGGAGAGCGCTCTGTTTTCATCCTTTTCATGGAGGAACTCATTTCAGATCGGTGCTTAAAAACTGAGGAACACTGGAGAGCGAAAAGAAAACTGAATTCAACTCAGCAAGACAAAAACAAGGAATGTACGAATACCGGCTTGAAGTTGAACCTGAACTGGTGGTGAAATACACAGCTTAACATAATACACTGTGAATGAGCTCCTTGTAACTCAAATCTTACAGGAAATAGTTGAGTGAGATTAATATGATGCACAATTCTTTTTCGGCTGGCTGCAAATTCATTCAAACTTTTATATTCCACATCTCCTTATAATTTTCCTTTCCTAAGTAAATTTGTGCAGTAATTTAGGAAAGTTTAGCAAAGTCAATCCTACAGCATTTTCAAAGCAGAACCGAAGTGGCTCGCTAGAGTCAAACATATTTATTTAAAACAATCGAATACAATAACAATTTATGGTAGTTTCATCCAAGTGTCTACTAGTTGGTGCTTCACATTAATTTCCATTCTCTCATTATTTGGTATCTCCATCATGACAGATATTGGGATCAAGATTGACCTCGTAGTGCACCTAAAATGCATGTCGCAGTTTAAGGGGGGAATATGAGACCGCTCTGGGGGTTGGAAATCGAGAGACCTACGTTCCATACGGAAATCTAGTGCTTCTTTAATAATATGTATAAATAGTTTAATATTTATAATATGCTAATCAAATTGACTTCGTTTTTCTAAAGCAAATGGAATAAATGAAAAACGTTCGTAGGTCACGATTACAAACTAAAAGAAGAATTGGAGTTTATTTTATTAATTCATTTTTCTATCGAAATTTTGAAGCATTACTGCATTTCGCCACAGGAGACATCTTAAATCATTTTCTGAACAGAAACTAAGCACCATTACCGTTCGAATTTGCATTCATTATAATTGTATATTGCTGGCCCTGAGTTTAGTCGCCATCCTTTCAAGAACAGCATCTCTAAAGCGGTTAATAGCTTTCTTAGCATTAATCTGTTTCCCCTCATTTTCATTAGTGGGCTTGGGACACCAGGATTCCTTCAGATCGCCGGCGAGTTCCTTCAAAAGCTTGAGGTTAAAGTAACCGTCTTCGGTGAAAGACTCAAAACAGAGAATTGACCCGCTCGCGTCCCAACAATTGCCTTCACAAACAATTTGGCTGTAAGAAAGATCCGCATGAATGAGCATAATTTTTTAATTTCAAGGTCGAAAAAAGTTACAGTTAAGACAAAGCGTCATTCTGATCATCAGGTCTTGCGACAACGTGTAAAATATCTGGATTTTGAACTTGAGCCGGCGGAGAAACAAATACAACTCCATGAGCTGGGTGGACTCGGCCATATCCATTTTCTCCCTGAGGGTGTCAACCGCGTGGGCTAATAACTTGTGGATTTCAAATTGATAAGCCACCTTCAAAAGTTAGAATGCCAACTCAAAAGATTTGATCACAGGAAGGAATTTTTGGAGGTAGTAAAAATGGTGCAGAATAACATCCACGGTTGCAAAGCCTCCTTTAATCTTCATCTCGGTCAGGGTTGGATTCTCCTCCACTTTGTTCCGAAGAAGAGACTATTGATCTCAAAATAAATGGGTTGATCACTTCAATTTCCAGGTGCTGCTAGTTTTAATACATTTACAACCTTGCTCACCTTCCAAAATCTCCCAATGGCACGTATACCGCTTGTTTTCCTTATCAAAAAGCGAGAACGGCATGAGAACCATTTGCGGAGCCACCTCAAATCCTCGGGGGATGAATGGGGTGGACTACCATCACCACTCTTGCAGATCCAGAACTCAAGACTAAATTGCAACTAGAAACTGGAATTATTTTGAATTGCGGAGTCATGATGATGATTCTGTTCTGCTCGCATCTTTGTATGCTCAACCTAAAACAAAGCGGTGTCCTGATCTACTCATTTATGCCGTCGTGTTTTCTTGCATTAGATCTGTACCTCCGTTCAAAATCAGATCATTCCCCTAAAGATTGCAGAAACGTATCCCGAAAGGGGAAAGTCATCCACCTATATTCTTAGCCATAATTGTACATTATCAAAACGTGCCCAATATGTTTGAATCCTGCAATTATAATAAAAAACCAAGAAAAGTCGAGTGATTTCTTTGACGATTCATTCAATCAAGTTTTTTTGTAGTTCATTTTCTCCACATAAAACTTTCACTTGCTTCCGGATGCTTTTACGTTTTGACAAGGTAGGTGATATTAGAGGTAGATGTCATAGTAGGTAACAGTAGGTTACGTCTATCTACATTATCCCAGTTATCTTGTAATGACCGGATGGGTTTCTTACGTTTGATGAGTAGAACAAATATTTGGATGATTCTCAAACTGGAATAAAAGTCATCATATTCTCCACCACATCAACTTCCATTTGGACCACTTGGGTTCCCCCCATTTTCCCGTCATGGACCTCCATTTCTCTCCCTTCTCAGGAACAGTTTCCATTTGTTTCTCTAGCTGTTAAATTTGTGCATTTAACTTGCCCCGTTCTACAACCATTACTCCAAGAAGAGTTTGGGCACCTTCAAAACTCCAACGTTTCCTCCTCCCCCAGAACTAACCATCGTTGGTACTACCCCAACAAGCATCTCTGAAAAGAAGCACGACAATGAAAACGATGATCTAAAACACAAGAGCAGTAACCCCAAAGGTTAGGTTTCTACCGAGTTCCTCCACCTCACTTCAGTCCTGTTTCTTTTCCTCAACCTTCTCACTTGAGACCACAAGTTGTAAATGTAGGAATTGCTACAGAAAAGCATGATCAATACCAACTTCCAAAGCAACGTAATGTAGTATGCATTTGGTTTTACATGGAACATCAAGGCAACATCCATAGAAGTTGCGTCCGGATGTATCGGAACATTACGATACGATTGCATTGGAGCTTGGCTCAAGCAATGTCTTTACATCTTTAGGTGAGGAAGGGAATAATGGATACATTTTGGGAAGGCAAGTTGAAATTAGGAGAATTTGTTGAAAAAATCCCGAATACCGTTATTTATTTATTGTTAGCTCCGCTTCGATATGCTGCCACTTGGATTTTTCGTTAATTCAGTTAGATTCCGTTGCATTTACCGTAACCAAATCTAGCCCAATTATTATTTCCAATGTTTTTTCGTCCGCCTCTCTCGCTTAATTTCTCAATACAAGCTTTTGCAATATAAATTTGCGGTCCCTGTTCAGCACAGCGATTCCTATCTGGAAGGGAGAGTCCACCTCACCCTGTGACCCTCTTGTTATTTTTTACACGAACCATTTAGCCCACAAAAATTAAAGAAACAGATCAATTCATCCGCAAATTTGATATCATACCAACTTCGGTAAACAGCAGCAACAACAAAGCATGCGACTGAGTTTTTTTTGCAATATTTCACGTTGCCCCAAATAATTTCTTAAGCTCTTATAGCTATAGTATTAAAATGTGTAGTTTTAAAAGAACAATATCCATAATTTGAATGTTTCGAATTTAGACAATCCAATATCAATTTTGTATGCAGATTTCATTTATTTGTATTTTACAAATTAAGATGGAAGTTAAAACGGTCATATTAAAGTTTCAACATTTCATGAGACAGTTTATCAGATAACAACTGATACTGTTACTGTGAAATTGTGAGGAGAGTACATGTTGAACAGATGCTGGTGCGACATAGAGTTTCGAACATTTATTCAAAATTCAGGATCGTTTCTGTAATCTCGGACAGAACGCCGGATTGGAATGTCTGCGTGATTTGGAGAATGGATGTTACCTGAAAAACTTTAATTAGGAGATTGGGGATACCATTTACCTTGAATTATTTTATTCATCTCCTATTTATAAATGCGTGTGTTAGTTGATTATGGTTTTTCAGTAAATAAAAAAAAACTCCAAATTTTGGACAAGGTGACATGGTATTGTTCATTTAAAAAAGTCCATAAAGATTTGTTTAATTTATATTTTAAAACTGCGAATTTATTTCTTCCAACTTTTCGTTTCCATTACAACAGTAAAATTTATTTAGTGTCGTACGTATTAAACTTGTTTAAAATTTGTCTTTGCGTGGCATTATCCAGAGCAATGGAAAAACCACTAGTAAGTAGAAAAGGAAGAGAAATCCAAAGGCTGCTGCTAGCCATTTGAGTAGATTCCACGCCCATCCTTCAACGTGACGTCCTCGGTACGGCGTTTCAGCTCGCAATAACTTCATGCGATTTTTCCAATTTTTGCAATTTTCGTCGTGTCGTTTGCCCATTACTTTAAAACAGGTAAAGGAAAACTTAATGTTAGTGATTACTCCAATTAACATATCAACAAAAAAAGGCTCACCAAGAAAGTTGTATTGTCTTCCAAGAACAGTTAGAAGAAATCAAGAAAAGCAGAGATTTGGAATGGTACAAAGAGTAGGACAGAGCTAAAAATATCGGTATTATTAACTTTTAAAGCAAAGAAAAGATGAAAACTAGCAGCTGTAATGGCTATTTTAAGGTAGAAACGACGACAGTGCCAAGTAATAGTTATGATAACTTGTGTAAGTGAATATTAGATTGTCACTTTCTTAAGTCTTTTTCACAAGGTTACATTTGTGAAAGTTTCAAATGAGAACAGTTTATAAATTTTTTATTACTCATTTCTAAAACTTTCTCTCATTGTAATATCGGCACTGCTTCAAACAAACAAACAAGTACAATAGGCAATGGATAATTTCTATTGGTCCGTTTTTTCAGCTTTGTGGAGTGATTACTATTATTGGATCG
>LJIJ01002402.1:0-27493 GCA_001718145.1 Orchesella cincta
TACATTTGGAAAAAATTCATCATTAGCATTAAAAAAAATTACATCATGTGTTAGCATTTAAAAATGCATCATATTTAGCATTTGGAAAAAAATACATCATTGTTTACATTTAAAAAAATACCATCATGTTTTACATTTTAAAAACTCCATGTTTACATTTAAAATAATTACATCATGTTTAACTTTTAAAACATCATGTTTGACATTTTAAAAATACACAATTTAGCATTTTTGAAAAAAATACATGTTTACGTTTAAAAAAAATACATATAGCATTAAAAAAAATACATCACTGTATTGCCATTTTAAAAATACATCAATTTATATATATCAATCTATTTTTAAATACACACGTGGAGGGTTTTAAACTGGTACTAAACACAGGGCGTCAAGGCTGTAAGCTTCCTATAGGTCGGCTGATAATAAAGTAGATGAACGGGATGTATCATAACAAGTACAACGTTCAGCTGGAAGACCATCTGACAAGAATTAGCAAGAACGATCTACAGCAGCCTGACAAAAAATAATTTATTTCTGCGTTAATGGACGAAAAATTTCGAAAAATTTAATAAAGTAATTATTAAAAATTCAGTACCTGTTTACTGAAATGCAGTATCATTGGTACAACCGAACACCAGCGTTGCCATAGAAAGAAAAGGACTGAAAGACGGCACAACTGCAGTATGAGGCAAGCGGCAGGTGCTGCGTCAAAAAACGGGAACGTCAGGCACTGGCGAAATTGAGCCGACAAAATACCAGGTTCTGATAACACAGACTTTGTAATAGCCATGTAGTTAGTTGGCTGTGTTTGTACGGCTTTGTTGGCTTCTATAGTAAGCAAATGATTGTCCGAGTTGCCTAACAAAATACTGTAGAGCAACACTAGTTATCAAAATTTCTTTGAATAGAATGATTTGTACGTGTAATTTTGATGTCAAACTAACCAAGTATTCCATAACGAAATAAAGCTGCGCAGAACGCCAAGAGTAACTGATACTATCTGCCAATGAGGGGATGTACGCGTCTTTTTCATTGTACACGGACTGACTAACGTTCACGTTTGTTGTTAAAAAGGGAAAACAGGAAAAGAGTTAATAGGCAGGTATGGAAAGCGAAGTGAGTTCATCTTCTTGAAAAACTACAACACAAGTGACATAAAAGCGCCACCTCTTGTTTGTCGTCAGTAGTATCACAGTAAAAAAACGGCAAGACGAAAGACCGAGAGAAGAACGCAAGTGTTATAGTTTAGAATACATATGAAAATGAGTTAGGCTAAAATAAACGGAAAATAGCGCCGGATAACCTAGGTTTTTTTTATAAATAGCTGGTAGCTGTAGCGGAATAATAACATACGCCAAAAGGGAGGGCAGTAGATTCCATGGTCCGTACGGTATGTATAGGTTTGAGTTTAATTTGCTTAAGTTTTTAATTGTACAGAATACAGTACAAGATATAGAACATTTAGGCAGTGTTAAATAAACATAAATATAGCTAGTATTGCTTTTTATTTTCTGTTCTGCAAGCGGAACAAAAAGGTGATCAGCACCAGCAATATCCACTATGGAAATACCAAAATAATAATAAAATTAAAATAATTAAGTTTAGTTTTAAATAACTCTCATTTTTTCAATCCTTTGTACGAGATATGAATATGAAACGAAAACGTCAATATTCTTGCGAATTTCGGGTTTCGAAGTACGTCGAAACGGCCGTGGGAAGATCTGGACGGCTCTACAACCAGCCATGTTTCAAGGAAACAGCTGAGGAAATCTGCCTTCTCGTAGAATTCGAGATGAAAAATTAAAATCATTGTAATTTTTAAAATAAAAATTGTAGCACTAATATATCTATTTTTTGAAGGTTGAGGTTATTATTGGCCATGAGAGCCCAATTGATTCAAGAATACCTGTGGCAAAGGGGTGGGTTATCGATAAGTCGGAAGCTTGTGGAGTGCGCTACTCATCTAAATGAGATGTTGACGGCGTCCATGATCGACGAGTTTAAAGCAAGGAAAGCTGCGGATCGGAACTGTGACTTAGTATACGAAAAGTCGCAAGTACGGATCCAAAACAGCCACCCGGCCTGGAACAAAATCCGGTTTCGACTACAATTGTATGTGCTGACTTATTCCCATATATTTTAAGGGCATAATGTTTTTGTTATTGTACCAAGCCATTAAGGATAAAGAGCGCTATCGCTTGGGGCAGTCAAATGCGTTAATCTTGTTTACTGTTCTTTTCATAAAATGACGAATCAGCCTCGCCTTGCTGGTAATTCGTTCGCGCTTTTATCGTTTTTCATTTGCAGTCTATTAGCGTGCCATTTTTGCCATTCGAGTTGACTAATGGGTTCCTATTTTCCTAGCTACGATATAAAGGCTTAGCTATAAGCCTGACTATAAACTAAAAAATCACAGAACGCCAACCCGTATTAAACTTGACACACAACTTGAAGGAAGTAGCTGAGAGTTCTGGTTAATCTAAAAAAGAGCCATCACCCAAAAAACTATCTACTATCTATCTTACTTGAGCATTCAAACAAAAACACAAGAAACTGCCTGGTTTTAACGGTTTGCAGAATACAATATTTACTGTTTACTTTATTTCTAATAGGCCGAAGTTTCACGTTAAAATCATGGGAATCAAACCTAGTGACATGAATACAGATCTTTGGGATGACGAATCATCCCACAGATCGGTATTTTTAATGGCAGTTCATCAACCAAACCAAAATCATTAAAAAATACACGTAGTTTATTTATGCAAATTTACTCACAATTGTCTGACATAGCTTTCTAAATCTGTTCCATTGCAGATGAATTTTACTTCCGGAGCATTCCCCGACCACTAAAATCAAACAAACAGTATTTAAAACGTAAGCTTTGTGGAAGAACCTCTCTGGTCAACCATTTTACAGGTGCATGGAGTTTTTATTATCATGTAAAACAAAAAATGTGTTGGAACCCGTAAGTGTTAGTTACTATCAGTTAACCCCTAGTTCCTGTAACGATTTGTACACGCATTAAACGCCCAGTCCTCAATATTCGTCTCTGGTTCTGTAATCTTGTTTAAAAATAGGAATAAATTTGGTAATTACATTTACTTTATTATCCACTTGGTATGCAATAAAAATATTTGCTAAATCCTAGCATTTCTTCAGCCCCTTAATTAGGAATGCTTATAGTAAGGCTGGTAAAATATCGAACCATTTAAAAAATATTACCGATTTAATTATACCTTTTAATGGCTCGATTGTTTAAAGAAGTGTAGTTAGATATTCAAAATATGTTCTGTCAATTATATGTTTTAACCTTTAATGTAATGCTTATTAATTTTAAACAGTTACTGTACCAGGCAGCCTTTTAATTTGATGGTAAGCAGTAAGGCTGTATAATAATAATTTCATTAAATTAAAGAGATTTAAGCGATAAAATGACAGTAACATTTTTGAATATCTAACTAGGACAATTCTTTAAACAATCGAGCCATTAAAAGGTATAATTAAATCGGGTAATATTTTTTAAATGGTTCGATATTTTACCAGCCTTCTATAAGCATTCCAATAAGGGGCTGAAGAAATGCTAGGATTTAGCAAATATTTTTATTGCATACCAAGTGGATAATAAGTAAATTAATTACCAAATTTATTCCTATTTTTAAACAAGATTAACCAGAACGAATATTGAGGACTGGCGTTTAATGCGTGTACAAATCATTACAGGAACAAGGGGTTAACTGATAGTAACTAACCAAACACTTACGGGTTCCACACATTTTTTGTTTTACATGATAATAAAGTCCATGCACCTGTAAAATGGTTGACGATAGAGGCTATTCACAAAACTTACGTTTTGAAATACTGTTTGTTTGATTTTTAGTGGTCGGGAATGCTCCGGAAGTAAAATTCATCTGCAATGGAACAGATTTAGAAAGCTATGTCAGGACAATTGTGAGTAAATTTGGCATAAATAAACTAACGTTATTTTTTAATGATTTTGGGTTTGGTGTGATGACTGCATTAAAAATACCGATCTGTGGGATGATTCGTCATCCCAAAAGATCTGTATTCATGTCACTAGGTTTGATTCCCAATGATTTTACGTGAAACTTCGCCTATTAGAAATAAAGTAAACAAGTAAATATTGTATTCTGCAAACGTTAAAACCAGCGTTTCTTGTGTTTTGTTTGAATGCTCAAGTAAGATAGAGTAGATAGTTTTGGTGATGGCTCTTTTTTAGATTAACCAGAACTCTCAGCTACTTCCTTCAAGTTGTGTGTCAAGTTGTAATAACGGGTTGGCTGTTCTGTGATTTTTTAGTTTATAGTCAGGATTATAGCTAAGCCTTTTATGTAGTACGGAAAATAGGAACCCATTAGTCAAGTCGAATGGCAAAAATGGCACGCTAATAGAGGCCAAAGAAAAACGATAAAGCGCGAACGAATTACCAGAAGGGAGGTGATTCGTCATTTTATGAAAAGAACAGTAAACAAGATTAACGATTTGTACTGCAAGGAAGGCTCTTTATCCTAATGGCTTGGTACATCCAAAAACATTATTGCCTTAAAAATATATGGGAATAAGTCAGACATCAATTGTAGTCGGAAACCGGATTTTGTTCCAGGCCGGGTGGTTGTTTTGGATCCGTACTTGTGACTTTGGTATACTAAGTCACAGTTCCGATCCGCAGCTTTCCTTGCTTTAAACTCGTCGATCAGGAGGTCACATCTCATTAGATGAGTAGGCATCCACAAGCATTCCGACTTATCGTAACCCACCCCTTTGCAGAGGTATTCTGAATAATTGGCTCTCATGGCCAATAATAACCTCAACCTTAAAAAATAATATATTTAGTGTGCTACAATTTTTTTATTTTAAAAATACAATTGATTTTAATTTTTCATCTCGAATTTCTAGAGAAGAGATTTCCTCAGCTGTTTCCTTGAAAGCATGGTGGTTGTAAGAGGTCCAGATCTCCCACGGCGTTTCGACGTACTTTCGAACCCGAAATCGCAAGAATATGACGTTTTCGTTTCATTATTTCATATCTCGGTACAAAGGATTGAAAAATGAGAGTTATTTAAAACTAACTTATTATTTTAATTTTATTATTAGTGGTATTTTCCATAGTTGGATATGCTTGCCTGTCACCTTTTTGTCCGTTGGCAGACAAAAAATATAAAGAATACTAGCTATAATATGTTTATTTACACTGCCTAAATGTTCTATTCTGTACTGTATTCTGTACAATAACTTAAGAAATTAAACCTCACCTATACATACCGTACGGACCATGAAATCTACTGCCCTCCTTTTGGGTATGTATTATTCCGTACAGCTACCAGCTATTTATAAAAAAAACCTAGGTTATCCGGCGTATTTTTCCGTTTATTTTAGCCTAACTCATTTTCATATGTATTCTAAATATAACACTTGTTCTTCTCTCGGTCTTTCGTTCTTGGTTTTTTTACTGTGATACTACTGACGACAAACAAGAGGTTTATGTCACTTGTGTTGTAGTTTTCAAGAAGTGAACATCACTTCGTTCCATACTGCCTTAACTCTTTCACTGTTTTCCCTTTTTAACAACAAACGTGAACGTTAGTCAGGTGTACAATGAAAAGGACGCGTACATCCCCCTCATTGGAGTAGTATCAGTTACTCTTGGCGTTCTGGCAGCCTTTATTTCCGTTATGGGAATACTTGGTTAGTTTGAACATCAAAATTACACGTACAAATTCATTCTATTCAAAGAAATTTGATAACTAGTGTTGCTCTAAGTATTTTGTAGGCAACTCATGGACAATCATTGCTTTCTATAGAAGCAAAAAGGTACAAACACAGCCAACTAACTACATGGCTATTACAAAGTCTGTGTTTATCAGACCTGGTATTTTGTGGCTTCAATTTGCCAGTGCTGACGTTCCGTTTTTTGACGCAGACCTGGCTGCTCAGACTGCAGTTGTGCCGTCTTTCAGTCCTTTTCTTCTATGGCAACGCTGGTGTTTCGTTGTACCAATGATACTGATTTCAGTAAACAGGTACTGAATTTTAAATAATTATTTTTATTAAGTTTTTCTAAATCTTTCCGACCATTGACGCAGAAATAATTCATCTAAATTGACATACATTTTCTTGTCAGGCTGCTGCAGATCGTTGTTCCCAATTCTTGTCGGGTGGTCTTCCAGCTGAAATTTGTGATTATTATGATTTTAGCAGTCTGGCTGATTTCGTTGGGTGTATTATTCCCTTCCTTTCTCGGTATTTGGGGACAACTGGGGTTTAAACCAGACCAAATATCTGGCAGTATAATTGACAACGACGGTTACTCACCGAAAAAATTAATTTATCTAGTTGGCATTCTGCCTCCACTCATGTCCGTAATGATTTGTAATATATGTATTGGCGTTTATGTTTCTGCAATTCGTAAAAATGTTAAAAAGGTAAAAACTAGAGGAGACCTTCGGCTAGTTTTTTTAGTGGCAATTTTTGCCGTCTTTGTGGTATGCTACATGCCAGTACTTATTGTAAAGATGTTTGGCCAGGAGGTATGGCATTGAGGTTTTGCTGGTATTCCAACGTGGATTTCCGCAGCAATTTACCCGTTTATTTACTGTATTATCAGCCAACCTTATAGGAATGCTTTACAGGTTGACGCTGGGCTTGGGTACCAGTTTAAACCCTCCACGTGTGTATTTAAAAATAGATTAATGTATTAAAAATATGATGTATTTTTTTAAATGCAAACATGATGTATTTTTAAAAAGACAAATATGTATTTTTTAAATGTAAATACACGTATTTTTTTAAAATGTAAACATGATGTTTTTTTTCCAAATGTAAATATGATGCATTTTTAGAATAAAATATGATGTATTTTTAAAAATGTAAATATGTATTTTTTTAAACGTAAACATGATGTAATTTTTTAAATACAAACATGATGATTTTTTTCCAAATGTAAATACACGTATTTTTTTAAATGTAAACATGATAAATTTTTTTAATGTAAACATGGTGTATTTTTTTCCAAATGTAAATATGATGTATTTTTTTAAATGTAAACATGATGTATTTTTTTCAAAATGTAAATATTTGTATTCTTTTAAATGTAAACATGTATTTTTTACAAATGTAAACATAATGGATTTTTTTCAAAATATAAATATGTATTTTTTATAATGTAAGCATGATGTATTTAAAAAAAGTAAATATGATGCATTTTTTTAATTTTCAGAATTCAGTGCGTCGCCAAAGGTTCTGTAATCTGTATAAGTTGACAGTGTTGGGGGATGACGGCGAATAAGAATATGAGCCACCTCTAACGTCGAATTGCAGACATATCGGTTTAATAGGTTCTTCATTTGCTGAGTTAGGTCAATTCCAGAAAGATTTTGATTAGTTAAATGGACTACATTCTCCGTCGAAGCTTCTGTTGCTTCATTATCCGTCCAGTCTTGGATATTGCACTAGACTGCGCTATTCTCTTAACTACTTGCTGTTTGAAGTAGTAATGCGCTTTGGGGAAGCATTCCAAAACGTGACCCCATGTCAGTATTTCGGAAATACTGGTACTTGTACAGCGTACTTACGCAATTTGTAAGCGTGTCCGTTCCAAATAGCGTCGAATGTATTTAAAAAACTTGCACAGCCAATCAATGTTTACTAAACTTTACTAAATATGCATCTACATTTATGTCAAAGGACAAATTATTTTTTTAAAAATTAAATTTGGCCGTCTTATGTCAATACATGTAGTAAAAAAATGATTTTATAAAACCGAACACTTCCAACTGAAAATTGTGATTGTTATGGTGTTGGCTGTCTGGTTGCTTTGGTTTGGTGTGTTGTTTCCTTCCTTCCTCGGTATTTGGGCCTTCTTTTGTCGCAGTGCATATTATGTGCATTTATGAATACCAATATAATTGATGATCGCTGTAAATTTGTAGTCTTTTAAACCGTATGCAGTTACAACAAATGCTTTTTTACATAATAATGTTTTAAAGAAATGAATGAATGGCACGGTTCATGAAAAATAAAGATTTAGGAGTAATTTATTAAAAAACGTATAAACAATAAATGTTAATAATACATTAAACCGGAAATTTCGTCCGCTAGTATCGGAACCCTGATATTGTTCCAGGTTTGGTGGTAGATTTCGAACCGAACCTGCAAGTTTGGTATATTAAGTCGCAGTTTGGATCCGCATCTTTTCGCGCTTTAAACGCTCGATCTCATTCTTGACTTTTACACAATAGACAACAAACATGAGGTTTATGTCACTTGTGTTCTTGTTTTCCAGAAGGGAACATCACTTCATTCCACACTTCCTTAATTTCCTCACTACTATCCATTTTTCATAATTTGATATAAACGCTAGTCAGGTGTACAAAGATATTGACGCGTACATCCTACTCACTGGGGTTGTATCGGTTAATGTCGGAGTTCTGGCAGCCTTTGTTTCTGTTGTGGGAATACTTGGTAAGTTTATAGCATCAAAATTACAAATTACACGTAATATTATTCCAACAAATTTGATAACTAATACTACTTTACGTATTTTCAAGGCAACTCTTTGACCATCTTTGCTTTCTATGCAAGCAAAATGCTGCAAATACAGCCAACTACATGGCTATTACAAACTATTATCGGACCTGGTGTTTTGTGGCTTCAATTTGCCAGTGCTGTCGCTGTGTTTTTTTGACGCCAGTCCTGGCTGCTCGGACTGGCCACTGGTGCCGTGTCCTTTTTTCTACGCAAACGTTGGTGTGTCGATGTACCATATGGTACTAATTTCAGTAAACAGGTACTGAATTTTTAATAATTACTTTATTAAATTTTTGCGAAATTTCGTCCATAACGCAGAAAATAAATTATTTTTTGTCAGGCGTGCTGCAGATCGTTCTGGCTAATTCTTGGTCAGATGGTCTTCCAGCTGAAAACGTTGTACTTGTTATGATACATGCCCGTTCATGCTACTTTATTATCAGCCGACCTTTATAGGAATGCTTACAGCTGACGCTGTGTTTAGGTACCAGTTTAAACCCTCCACGTGTGTATTTAAAAATAGATTGATATATTATAAATATGATGTATTTTTTAAAATGCAAACATGATGTATTTTTTTTAAATGTAAATATGTATTTTTTTAAACGTAAACATGTATTTTTTTCAAAATGTAAATGTGTATTTTTTTAAATGTAAACATGATGTTTTTTAAAATGTAAACATGATGTATTTTTTTAAATGTAAAATTTGTGAATTTTGTTTCAAATGTAAATATGATCGCATTTTTTTAAATGTAGAACATGAATGTAATTTTTTAATTGTAAACATGATGAATTTTTTCCAAATGTAAATATGATGCATTTTTTGAAACGTAAACATGATGTAATTTTTAAAATGTAAACATGATGTATTTTTTTCCAAATGTAAATATGATGCATTTTTTAAATGTAAACATGATGAATTTTTTCCAAATGTAAGTATGATGCATTTTTTAAAACGTAAACATGATGTATTTTTAAAAAATGTAAACATGATGTATTTTTTTAAATGTAAATATGTATTTCTTAAATGTAAACATGATATATTTTTTAAAAATGTATTAAGTAAAATGACAGTTTTTCTGTTTCTCCATAATTAAATTTGATTAAATTCAAAAAAATTATCCTGCATATAGAAACGGGTCGCGCAAAAATTTCCTGGAAAATCGGAAGCGACTCGTCTAGAGGTGAAGATTTTTAGGTTTTTGGTAGCTTTCGTAGCGAAGTGATTTTTCTGTATCGGCTACATACTTGTGTTCCACATGGATGCGAGAACATTAAACTCCTTCTTTAATATGCTCAAGTAACCTTACCACAGCCTTAGAACGTGCTGTACATAGTAATGTAATGGTTAATCCTAAAACGTGTCCATACTAAGCCTTTACCTTTTAATATGTGCTGGCGAAGCAGCTGTTAGGATTAGGACCAAGTTATTTACAACAAAACTACGTTCTTTATTTAAGAAACCAGTTGGGACTCATTCTCTTTTACCTTTTTGTCCGTTGGTTAACGAAAATAACCATAAATCGCTGAAGCTTAAAATCCCAAGAAAATGACAAATGCTTAATGCACTTAAAAAATTGAAAAACCGGAATGGGTTTGGCTTCAACGATTTATGGTTATTTTGGTTTGCCAACGTACAAAAAGGTGAAAGGCAAGCAACGTTAACTGTAGAATACCAGTAATTGGTTTTTTCTGCTTCTTAACTGTCGAGATAAAAGGTCTTGCTTTTTTACATATGTTGCATCATTTGCCACTTATTTCCTTTTGGAAGACCATCATAATTCTTCCAACCGTAGTCCATCTGCAGATACTAAGACAGAAACCCTACGAATATCAGGTACAGATTTACAGAGAAACTTAACTTAGTTTACTAACATAGTTTTTAAAAAAATTAACTTATTTTTTTAACGTTTAGTGTTAAAAAATTTTAACTTATTTTATTACTGTTATATATTGCGGGATGCATTTGACTATCTTTGCAGTTCTACTTTGTTTCCACGCGGAGAGCCATGGATATCCGTCAAACGACATGTTCGAGAATGCCACCTTTACTTCCCCGACATACTGTCAGTTTGACGGAAGTTTCGACCCACAGATGACCTGGCTAGCCACTTTAACTTGCCTTACGCTTCAGGAGGAGATCGTGACGCCTTAAATTCAGCAGTTTTGCCCATCCATGTCAGCAATCCACCCTACTCAGCTTGTTCCCATGGTAGAATCCTTTCAGCAGCCCTGGCGGACTGTTCAGTGATGGCAGTTGGAAGCACCAAAAAAGAATCGCGGCGTGAGCGGCGTTATAATCTCGTCATTTCCACGGCTGTCCGGAAGGAAGGCTCCACCTTCATGTCTTCCGAACTCAATGACCAATTGATAAGAAAGGTTAGTGAAATGTTCGCCGATTCAATTTGCATCACAAGAATGGAGAAAAGGTTCAGTATTCCATGCATTTCTTTCAGAGTTTTTGCCAAAAAGCTATAATAAAAATGCTTTGGCTCCTTACGTTCTTTTATTATAAAGTGAATAATACATTGGAACAAAATTTTAAAATCGTACATTAATTTCGATTATATGTTTCAAATGTTTTTAAAAGTTATATTTTATTCCTAAACTTTCCTTCGTTGTATTTACTTTACTGATTATTAATAAAATGAAAAATGAAAACATAATTTATTATAATCACTAAGGATCTATTATTAATATATCTACTAGGATCATTGTAACCTGAATTTAAAAAATCGTTTCATCAATCCTATCTGGTTTTAGTTATTTTTATTCCTAAAAGTAACCAAGTTGTCATCAAGTTGTAACTACATACATTTATAATTGAAGTTATAGCGTGTGTGCATCCTTTTATTAAGCGATTACTTTTAGCTAAGCAATATTCATTTCTGGAATCAAGACAAAAAATAGTGTACTTCACTGTTTGCAAATAAACTCGCTACAAGATAAATCACATCACATCATTGGAAGGTAAGTATTTTATGTAGTCTTAATCCAGCACATTTTATTAGCATTGGGTTTAATCATATATAAAATAGTTCGTCTAAATTAGTCACGAAGTGGGAGTTACACTTTAGAGTCATAATTGCCTTGCTTTTACTACCATGTTTAGTTGAGGACATTAGGTCGAAAATACTTTCGAAATGGCTGAAGGAAACTTAACAGGATGGAAAAAGGAATCCTTGAGAAAATCCAGCTACTATCATCTTAATTTGTTGACTGCTAACTGGTTTATATAGCATTAGCATTCATGACCGCCCAACCTTACATGTGGACCCCTCGTAATCATGACTTAGGGCTCACCTTTGTCTGCAGCGGACGTGTCAACTGACCCGATAATATTAACCTACTAGAACGTCTTCAGAAAGTTTTGGACCTACAAACTAGAAGAAAAGCTCTACAGTAGCCCAATAAAAGTTCCTCACTGTATATATGTGTATTAATAATATTAATATATATATTACACTTAATAAAATTAAAAGTTTCGTAAGATAAAAATAACACAGACGCATTTGTTTGCCTACAAAGTACTATTTGTCATCATTTTATTTATCCTTCATGATTCAAAAACTGAACTGAACAAAAACAATAAGTATCGTCCGGCTGTGAAATGTTAAATTACAGTACTTAACGCTGTAGTATGTATATAACCTGCAAAACAGCATGTAAATTAGTTTTTCCATAAATCCTAGAAGATCCATGTTTTTACAGTAAAAATGGAGAAACTATTAAATAGTAAACAATAAAAATTTTATCCACCTTTTTTGCCTGCCCTTGTATACGGTCTGATGTATTAAGAAACATTCATACAGGATAGGGGTACTTCGAACCCCCTAAACTTACTACTTGTGACGATTATCATATTTGTTTCGTTTACCTTTTAACGTTGTTCCCATGACCCTATATAACCCATCTATGAACTGTAACTTGACATTTGCAATTGGTTGGTGCAATCAAAGTTTTAAATAGTCAAACGGTTCTAAAGTTATCATGTTTACAGACAGACGACGGGATACAAAGTCTTCTTAATATGTACCTAAAGTTACATAACAAAATATGTAAAACACCTTGATTTGGCAAATGTATTTTTAATAATGTATATGCATTTCAGTAGGATCGATAATGAAGCATTATTAATAATACTTTATGCTTCGAAGGTCAATGCCCGATGGTATGTGCAAATTTGGCATTGACATGAAATAGAGATCGCAAACGTCAATACACAAATAAAAATTGTTGCATAAGCTGTAAAGAATATGTATTAGTTATCAACATTTAATTTTTGTATAAGATTTTAAGAAGGCATTTTGTTTTATTCTACAATGTATACTTGATTTGATATACACCAATTTCGTCAACGTAGCCAATGCGTCGTAAGCTTCATTTTGTTAAATGACGCTAAATTTCTGATTTGGGACCGTGCTTAACTACAAAGATAACTCCAGCGTACCAAAATACAGTAATATTCTCCAGTTGCAAACGAATTTTAAGGATAATCGCATAATTGCTATTTAAAATAAATTAAATCTTGAAACTAACAAAACTACACTAAAAAAGTTCAGTTTTAGCAGACTGACGTGAGGCTGAGGATGCGACTGCTTTAATTCTACAACAATTAGGAATCCATTTTTTACAACATATAATTATTAGAGTCTAGAAGATTGAACAGGAGAAGCATTTTTCAACACGCACGCACCAAAGAGAAGTACGTATTAAGTAAGCAATTAATAGTTTCATGTGGATATGGAAATTTAGAACTGGAAGAATTTCATTTCAATGATTAAATATTACATTACTTGCTTTACTACAACTACACGCAACTTGCAAAGGGGTATAAACTAAAAACTATCATACAAACTCATATGGTGACGTACATGTAAATGCATGTATTAATTCATGTGGGCGATAGAATAGAATAGCCATCTTTGGATAGACTATACATAGTAAATTACTATTAGTAATTAATAGGGATTTATTGCATGTTATTATTCAAATTCAAAGCAATCATCCGCTGGGTTAATTTATGCTCATGATATTCCAAATCAGGAAAAATTATACATGTAGAAATAGTTTGGCCGATTGCAAAAGAGTATTCGCGACTTACTTCACTTGCCAGTCACCATTTTCAAACTTTCTGGTCCGGATCCTGTTCCAACATCATCGATGCCCTGTTCTTGTCGGGCATTTAACATTTGTAGTTCGTTTTACATTTTGATTCACCAACATGAGGTTGAGGATAGCAGTTCTAGTTTTTTATTCGATAAGTGCATGTATCTTCAATCTTTCAAATGGGAATGACGACCTGGTGATAACTTACCAGCAGAAAATAATTCTTGATAAGGTTAAATGATTTATCAAGTCCGAAAAAAATTTGACTACGTATATAGTTACTAAATCTCTGTCTAAATTGCTGTTGTAGTTTAAAGAGGCTGTAATTAACAAACTACCACATGACTACATGAAACAGGATGTGTATTTAATCCGATTCCTTCGAGGTATTTGTGAATAATCATTTTTTACTTCAATAACAAGCCAAAGTTTCTTCCATATAACACATTCAAATAGTTTTGAGACAAAATGACAATCGTTGTTACTTCATCTCACAAAATAATACTAATGTCATTTCATTGCTTATTGCAGCCCGAAGTTTTAATCTGGAAGTATCAGAAAGGATGCTAATGGAGGTATCGAAAACGTTTGAAAAATTTCTGAACCATTTGCAAACGCATTTAATATCGCTTACTTTACACACATCATCTATTTCAAACCAGAATATAAAGTGGAGAGAGGCGAACAACATTGATAACATTTTAAACGAAGAATGGTCAGACATGGAGGAAATGTATCCTTACGCGATACAAAGCTTTGACAGAAAGGGCCAGCCAAGTATGATATGAAATTTTTTAAGAAAAATGAGAATAAGGAAACTTTGAAGATATGAAACTAAGCTATTTCGTGAGAAACTTCAATATTATTACATTGTTTGAAGTATTAATTAATCTGTACTTAAAAGTATTGACGGCTGATGCTGGACAATATGACCTTAGAGCAGCTGCTATTTCTGGGAAGCTCCCACGGTTGGTCAGATATGCTGATAGAATGGCAGAGCACTTGTCAATTGAAATTCGTAAACTGCAAAATGATGGAAAAAACGTAGGTAAAATATCATTGTGTAGTGATGGAACTAGAACTTCATAGCGCTAAACCTTTTTTCAACCCACAGGTTACAAAAGGGGTCGTTTTGGCTGATATAGATGGCTTCAATATGGTTCAGACAGCTTGTCCGCAATGTAAAACTTCTTGCAAATTTGAAATGTTAAAAATCAGGATGGAATGTTTTAAATTCTTTTTTTGTCTTTTCTTAGGCATCTACTTTTTCTTCCAGTTTTACTCATCATTTGAGCAACATCATCCTGGACTACTGGATAAAGCGATTATGGTTAACTGTATGTTCTGAGGTTTCTTGCAAAAACTTTATATGAAAAAGTTAATAGTTGCAATGCTCATGTTCTGATTTATACTTTCCCAAAATGTAGCTTCCCAAATTTTCAAAACGTTATTTCAAGCATTGGCAGATCGCTTGCTTCCAGAAACAAGAGATATAATTCGCTTATATTCTCGTGACCGACGGCTATACTCGAAAGAACTTTTGAAGATGATTGCTAAAGAACAGCTCGCAGAAAAATACGGAGGAACCAGAAGTTGATATTTAAACTCGCACAAGACCAGGAACATATTTTATTTTAGATGTAGAAACAAAACGATAATTCTGCCCGATACAGGATCTGTAGTTCATGGAATGCCGTTTTTCCACATAATAAGTATAATAGAACCCGCGTAAGCGGAGTCAGATACGTAGCTGAATGAGTTCGCACTACACACATTATGCATATATTTCTCTATGAACTTCATTCAAATTACTACATTGCTCGGCTTATTTTGATTCGAGCACCTATAACTTTTAAACACATGGCCGAATTTTATTAGGAAGCTAGTTTACAACGCACGTGAAAAAATTGGAATGAATTATTTACCTAATTTTTCTCATCGGTAATGTATTCAATTGATTAATATTGAAATAAAAATACGTACTCTAAAACATACTTGTGAGTCAAAAACTAGTTTTCAATAACGGTTAAATGCACCTTCTTGAACTCATTTGATAAGCATTTAATAAAGAACTTTGATCCCGATCTTTTGGAAAGAGCTTAGACCACGTCGATGTCGATATAAAGTGGAATTTCAACAGGGAGCAAGCCTGGAATGAGTTATGGAAAATATGCAACCAGGAGACGGACGGACAACTTGGTAGATCCATAACGTGCTGAATACATTCAGCTACGTAATAAAAATGTACAACAGCGTAAGTTGGGCTCACAAATGCATCTTATTATGTACCTTTAGGTACATATTAAGAAGACTTTGTATCGCGTCTGTCTGTCTGTCTGTCTGTCTGTCTGTCTGTCTGTCTGTCGTCTGTCTGTCAACACGATAACTTTCGAACCGTTTGACATTTTGAAATTCTGTTTTCACCAATCGATAGATAAGGTCAAAGCGGAGGATGAGTTCGTAGATGGGTTATCTGGGGTCACGGGAACAGGGCAAATGATAAGGCGCAACTAAATTGATAAGCGTCACATATAGTTTATGATACATCATTCGAAAGGTATTGCTCTACTGATAATGAATATGCATCGCAAATTCAAATCAAGAACCTCAGCTCAAGGGTCAAAGGTCACGATTAATGTTGTCAAATGATCATTAAAGCTTATGATATATCATTCGAAAGGTATTGCTGTGCTGATGATGAATATGGGCATTGCAAATTCAATAACAGGGGTTCTGAACAGGGTCAAGTCACGATTTAATGTCCAAATGACCATTATAGCTTATGAATATATCATTTCGAAAGGCCATGCTGTGCTGATGATGAATATGGCACTGCAAATTGAAATCGGAAATTTACGAACGCGAGTCAAAGGTCATTGCACTTTCAAATGAACACAGCTTAGGGTGTGATATATCATTCAAAAGCTAGTCCATTGAGATTTCATTATGACACGTTTTTTAAGCCGAAATTACATCCGCTAAAGGTACATCGCTACATCTCGAATTGTCGGGTTTATTCTAAAATACACATACCTTTTCTTGGAACTGTTGTTGCGTGAAATTTTAGGTTTGCTAAGATTCTATAATTACGGAACCTGTGAATGAACAATGTTGAAAAGCTGCAATTTTATGGTATTATTCCATACTTACTACCGTTTTGAATAATTGTATAAATCATCGAGTGAAAAGTTTTAGTCTAACAATTCAAAATACATTTCCAAGGTCATATTATTATCGGGTTCAGAATTCCGAGAAGACCACAAAGCTTCTACATCCTATTCAAAACAAATTATCTCTTTGAGCTCAAAAAGTATTTCAGATCATTGAAACACCTTGTTCATACTTCGTTCTACCCTCTCTTGTAGTATTGACGATGTATTATTAGTCATTATGTTGAATAATTTGTAGATACTTATGTGTTTCTGCTCTTTGTGCACACAAACCCAATTCCAGCATGATTTAGTAATGGAATTTTGTTTTAATATTTTCATTGAATTTCTCAACTTGTGGATAAAAAATGTGATTCCACAAGAACTATTTCACACGACTATAATAACAATAACAATCATGGGATATAAATGGCATTGGCCAGGGCTCTAAATCTGGACAAATTACATATCCACACCAACAGGCCAAGAAAAAGACATTTAAAAACATGATTGAACGATGAAGGGCTAATTTTGTCTGATGATGCTTTCAAGTTTCAATCTAGCAAGTTTATGATGTGAAATTCTAACCGCTAACGACGCCAGCGGGCCATTAACCATTTCCATTAGCACGTAAAATTATGGAAGTTTTCAGTTCGTTATGACTTTCTGTGGTTAGCAAATTCATATAACATTCATTCCGTAGGTGATGACATGTCGAGTTTGCTGGAAATGTCTTAGTTAGCTTTTTGCTTTCAACCTCATAACATAATCCACATTGTTAAGTTTTGACCAAAATGAATTTCAGAAACGGATGTATAAATTTCCGAAAGGTGATTTTATTCCTGCTTCTATTGCCTTGCACAATTTGCCTTACAACTGCAGAAAGGACAACGGCTGATGAAGATTTGTCGCTAAGCTTTGAGCAGAAGAAAGCATTGGATAAGGTATGAATACCTATGTATTTTTTGTATATTTATCAAATGTATATTTTAATTACACACTATTGCATTTCAGTTCAAGGAATTAGTGATTCCCAAGTTACCCCATGACTATATGAAATCCGATGTTTACCTTATTCGCTGGTTAAGAGGTAAGAGATTGTCGTAAAGCGTTGATGTTGTGGATTTTGATTATTTGAAGCGATTTTTAGAGCTGATTACTTTTGCTTTACTGGAACAGCTAAAGATTTTGATGTAGAAAAGGCAAAAGACTTGATATTGCAGGTAATTATGTCTTAGTCCTTCCATTGTTGTATTTACTTTGATTTAATCGAAGCTTACCTTGATCTTGTTGGATAATTTACATTAGAATATTAAATGGAGAGCCACCAACAAAATGGACTCAATCTTAGACGAAGATTGGACTGACATGGATGAAGAGTATCCTTTCAGATTTAGTAGTATTGATAAAGAAGGTAAACCAGTGTTCGTCGGGGAGTTCGGCCACTGGGATTTAAGACGCGCCGAGGTGACAGGTCGTTTCCCAAGGTTAATGCGCCACGGCGAAAGAATCATGGAGCAGGAGGAAGTTCTCGTTCGTAAACTCCAGTCTGAAGGCAAAATGGTGTTTGCTCATAAAAATTTAAGTGCCCAGCTTACATGGTGGTACTAAATGAAGCAAAAGGCATCAAGTTATTTTCATTTTACAGGTGACAAGAACTATCGTAATTTTTGACATGGACGGATTTAACGTTTTCCAGCATGGTTGTGGTCGTTGTAAGTCTTCGTGCGTGCTTATCCATCCGGAATTTAATGCGCAATATGAATTTTAAACTTTATTATTCGACCGTTTTGTAGGCATCAATTTCCTACTGCAGTTTTACAGCTCATATGAGGATCATCATCCTGGATTGATGGCAAAGTTGTTCGTAGTAAATAGTATGTAGTTTCCTTCTTCATATCGTATACAAAAATCAAAAGTTACGGTCACGCTATTCTGAGCATAGTGCTAGTGTTCGTTCCATGTTCTAATTAAGCATATCATATAACACATGTATGATTTGTGCTATATTGCAGATCATCCATTAGTTAACACGCTGTTGCAACCGTTTTTAGCAAGTCTGGCTCCCGGTACGAGAGACACGGTTCATCTATTCAGCAGAAATCGGGCAGAATACTCCAAAGCACTTTTAAAGTACATTGACCACAATAATTTGCCTGAGAGGTACGGAGGAACCAAGCCATAGCCAGTTTCAAAAACTAGCTATAGACTTACTTTTCAGCACGCGAAGATGTTATACATAAAATATTATATAATATGCACCAAATTCTATGCAGAATAAATGATTAACGGGGTAACTAAACCTGAACTGAGCTACCAAGTTAGTCTATTTACATTTAATAAATAAAAGTTTTTTTATTGGATTGAGTTCGACTCAAATTGTGCTTGTTTGATTGATTCGAATGTGTGAAACCAAGAAAAGCATGTAACCCACTCCGTTTGAGGAAGTTTTATAGTTCAGTTAACTGGCTGTAAAACCTGATCTGTTCCTCGCGGCCACCGTTTACTGCGAATAATATGTCTTTTATGCTTAGCAGGAAATGAGATGGGATACTGCAATGTTTATAGACGCATTATTTGTCGCATCAGGTTTCGTTCGTAAGTTGCATCATGACATTGAGAAGTCACTTTCGAAGAGAAAAATTTACAAAAATGTTGAGGTACCGCCCATCGCCAAAGATGAAAAAACGCATAAAAATGACACTGGCTAAAGAGTGACCTCTACTTATTCCGAAAATGCAATTTTTCATTAGGTCTTAACCACTCTGCTTCTATTACCAAGTAGGATAAATAGCCAAGCATTAATTAGCAGACCTGCTATAGGGCAAGCTATAACCACTAATCCATTTTTTTAAAATGCATGTTATAATAATTTTCATTTTTGATGCTGACATAATATTTTGAATGATGAATCACTGCGTAATTCGTACCCAGTTCACATGCGTGCAAAAGAGTATATTTTTTTGTATAAAAATTGTAAGCTTTTCGCCCTATATTATGCATGAAATAAACAATTAGGTATGGCTTTGTTCTCTCATTATCCTTAGCTATTCATGTTGAAATACAAAGTAAAAGGAGAAAACAAGTCTTGGTCAAACCGGTGTTTTATCATGTCGGAACTATCAAAACATGAGGAAAAGTGCAAAGTCCAATCATCAATTCATATCATAACATAACCAATACTCAAAATTATTACATAGTATTTCTGCTGGAAAATGTATAGTGGTATTTTTTATAATTTGCAGGTGTGCTACTATATTGACTCTACGTCCTATGATGTGATATGATTCTTTACATGTAAATGAGTATTTTTTTATATTTTACGATCCTATTAAAATTATTATCATCTACTATAAATAAGTAATAAGTGAACTTCGACAGTTCATTCAGTTTCAGGATTAGGCTATAATTAATACTTTCTTACCAGATTCGCCTGTTCTACCCGGTTAATGCCACGAAACATGGGAATGTAAAGACTCCTTTGTTGTTTATTCCAAGAAGTACTTCTTATCGTTTAATCAGAATTTGTTTTTACCAGGTTAAAAACTCATTTAAATCAGTATGTGAATTGTATATCTTACGTTTTCTGGCTATTGAGAAACAAGAAAAGCAGCTCTAGTTTCAAGTATAGTTATGCCTTACTCGGAAAATAAATTATTTGATGTGGTGATTTTTTTCAAGTTATGCACATCCATTATGCTACCTTAATACATTTAGTCCGTCAATGGTCGAATCGTGTTCTGCCCACAATACGTTATCCAGGGTGAAATCAAAGCGCATGGGAAAATAGTAGCTGTTATTGATAATCTTTAGGAGCATTGCATTTTTGCTTATACGTGTATGTATTTGCACGCAAAGACAATTGATATCTATAATGAGGATGTCTTTCAACGATCCTTTAAAATCCTAAACCATCCGAGAAGATTGCTCATTCGTGCTCGTCGTCAGTTTTCGACCACATCCACCGATCAATCATCAATCTCGACTTTGTTTACTTGCAACTTGCCAGATTGCATTTTGAAAAAACAGTTCAAAATGAAACGGTCAAACCACTTTCTGGCATCGGATATAGGGTATTCTTCATTGCTTCTACTAACGGGGAGCATAATTCTCTCAATTGTGGTTTCAGTTCACTGCGTTAGTTTTGCGGAAGATGTGACAATAACATACACTCAGAAACAATCTATTGACAAGGTGTGTGACTAAAGTTAAAATTTTGTTTTAATGTTTTGTTCAAAATTTTTGTTAAACTCATTCTTCATTTTACCGTTTTCAATTTTTAGCTCAGGCAGAGAGTGTTGCCTCACATTGTGGAAGATTACATGAAAGATGATATCTATCTTGTGAAGTGGCTAAGATGTGAGAAAAATTTGGTTTCATAACATGTTGTTCCTCAGTAACTACTGAGAAAAAGTATTTCTAATATCCGATCTTTATGCACGTTTAGCTACTAATTTTGACGTTCGAAGGGCTGAAAAGATGTTTTTAGAGGTGAGTAAAGACAAGCACGTGAAATTGTTGGTTCAAAACTATGTAAATAAATTAACAAACAATTGAACATTTTGGTAAGCATTATTACATCCCTTTCCGTTATATTAGAATGTAAGGTGGCGCAAGGAAAATAGATTACAAACAATTGAAAAGGAGGATTTCTCTGATATTTCCGACGAGTATCCTTATCAAATGACGGGAAAAGATAAGCAAGATAGAGTAGTTTTTGTTGCTTTTGCTGGAGAATGGAACATAAGAAATGCGATAATGGTGCGTAAAACTATGAGTGCTTTCAAAAACAATTTAAAAAAATTAATTATAATTTTCTGCATCATTTTAAAATATAATTTAATTGGAAAAAATAGACAGGAAGAGCGCCGCGAGTGCTTCGATATTTGGACCAGGGAATGGAAATGGTAGCGAGAGATATTCGGGCAATGCAAAGTCAAGGAAAAAATGTGAGTAAACTTAATCATTCTGTTAACCAACGCATGCATCCAGTATGTGTAAGCTTAAAGGCAAATGAAGAACAAGCTTGTGAACATTATTATAATTCTCAGGTTACCCAAGCCGATTTGATTCTGGATCTAGGACAATTTTCTGTTGTAACGCACGCTTGTGTTCAATGTCTCATTAGAATTTTGGATTTTCTAAACTCATATGAATCGCATTTTCCAGGTATAGCGACTGTTTTGTTAAGATTTTCTAAGTTATGAGTTTATTAATAAAGTCTAATCTAATATACTACTGTTTACGTCTCAGGAATGGCTCACAGAATCTTCTTCACTAACGGTAAGCATTCTTCATCATTCAGAATTTTTCATATCTTGTTCAAATGTAGACTTGCCTGAAATACTTACATTTTAAATAAAATTCACAGCTCCCCCCACAGTACAATTTGTTTTGGATCTGGTTAGACAGAACTGTAGCAAAGAAACCAGAGCAGCAATGAAGGTTTACGACACAAACAGGGGTCAATTCACAAAGGTTCTTTTGTCTTTAATTGACAAACAATATCTTCCAATCGAGCTAGGAGGAACATTTGAGAGGAATTGAGGAATTCAAAGAACTGAAACCCCTTTGGAGTCATAAAATAATATATCTCTCACATCAATCATTGCAATAGCTGTACGGACACCTTATACTAAATGTGTTTTGTTTTATTCTTCTATAACGTAATTTTATACCTGTAAATTATATCTAAATAGTTGTATAAAATAGATTGAGAAGGTATGTATGAATCGAGAGCGTGGAAATAAAACTTTCCTTCTGTTCTATATCACACTGTTTTTCATCAAGATTTCCTGCATATTGTAGTTCATATCATCACTTCTGTCCGACAATAAACCTTTCATTTTCCGTATTCTTTGACGTACCTATACTCAGTTGTTTGTGCGATTCTTCTATTATGCATGATAACCATTTGACTAATAGCACGAGGAAAACCCAAAGAAATTTGTCGAAAAAATGAAAAATATACAACCGGAGCTCACGCAAACCTCCTTCTCGTCAAGCTTCCTCTCCAAGTTTTACCTCTACCATAAATCTGAATCTAGAATTGGATCCTTATTTCAGTTGGAAAAGAGCTATGTTTTAAAATATTAAAAGATATGATATCTTCCCTAACAGATGTAGGTTGTAATTGTGCTAGAAGTTAAAACCGGAGCTGCACTACTTCTGTAATTATTATTCTGTGGATGCAGTCAACAGAAACGTGACGTAGTCGATTTAATCTGATAATCCACTCTCTCTGCAATTTAAAGCATGTAAGAAACTGGACACGCTTTTGTTTTGTTGTCTTAAAATTATTATATATCTAAGGGGAAAATGCATTGTTTGCCCATTTAGTGCACAAATCTGTCATAATAACTCTGGGGCAGTCCTTACGAATACAAAATATAAGAAAACTCATAAAGGCTTTTTTTCTCAATTTTTTAAGGATAGGTTTGGCTTTCCTGTCCACTGAAAATCTGAAACATGGAGCAATGAACATGTTAATTGAGTGTGGTAGCTACAAAGCGGCTCGGCGTGGACAATGGAAGGCAAAAAAATATACTAGTTGCAATAATGTGCCGAAATCTAATATGCTCTTAAACTGAGTAGATTTTTTATCTAAAGCTTCACACTGGCCATTCTTTATTTCGACGCTAGCTTGGCCAACTCCCTAATAAACACATAATAATCTGTTTAATGAATTTGCTGTCATCTCCCATTTTCAAAGTAGGCAATCTCATTTTATTTCATAAACTTGAAATCACATTATTTACACAGTTCGCAATATTCAGCGTAGTCGGACGCACTCACACGTTCGTTCAAAACATGAAAAAAATGTAATCAAAACACTTTTCATCTTCTTCTAATTCAAATGCGCGGCATGCTACCGTAATCAGCCTTAATTGGGAGTGAGGACCTTCATTATGAAATGCTAAGTGCAAACATTTCATTTCCTGCATTACTTTGGACGATATTTATGGCATTTAATCCTTCTCAAGTTAGTTCTTGTATTTACATGTAATATACACATGTGCTTGGATCTATTTACATTATATGTGTTCAGAACAACATGAGCATTTCAGGGTCAAGCAGAGTGCATCAGCTCATCACATCGTCATTTACATGTGCCTGATATAGCTGATGATAAGGCCGCTAAATTAACCATGCTACTCAGTATTCACGTCATCTAACTCCCCGGACCATGACTTGAAGGTCTACTACTAAGAAATGTATCTAAAACGATGTTTAGCCCATTGTGATATGATATCATACCTCATATCATCATCATCTATCAAAAATTCATCTACAGCCTGGAGTAAACCGCAATGGATGGCTAGCATTGCGTTTTGCACACAGTTTTTGCAAAAACCGTTTAACATGATGTTTCTAGCATAAAGCTGATATTACAGATGTTTTCCTAATAGAACGACTATAAGGAACCTGAAAACTTGCCATGAATTGGATGTACAACTCTTGTTTGCTTGTAATGGCACATATATCCCATGATAAATAGAACAAGGTAGTCTTCTTTGGAAGATTCACCTTTGTTGCCTCTGCGGCAAGGTGAATCAAATACCTACTCTTGTTTGCTAGTTCCAAGTATACTAATGAGAGATTGATCATGATGATAGCCAGTAGCTTGTAGAGTGGGCATGGAAGAAGAAACTAGAAACAAAATGGTCCAATGTGCTTGCGTATTTATATAAGATTAGTGATTAGTGTTTGACCAAAGCTCATTTCCGTTTTGTACAGGTAGAAACATCTCGAATGTTTTGTGAGATTAGGAAACTTTCAAAATTTTAGAAAAAAGGAAAAAAAAAAAAAAATGAGATCCTTACAGAAAAAGGATTTCTACGGGCTTTTGATTCCAAGTGTTATCGCAGTTTTGTGCTTCGCAAGCTTGGGAAATGCAACAAATCTTGAGGACGAGTTGAGGATTACGTACGATCAAAAGCTAGCTATCGACAAGGTATGCATAATTAATTTTTGGCTATGCTCCATTATTTGTACATGGACACGTGCCTAGGTGCCCACGCGTGTGTGTAGAAATCTAATGTGTGAATATTCACATAAATCCTAAGCTGAGGGGTCGCGTTTTACCCTATTTGACGGAAAGCTACATGAAAGAGGATCTTCATATGTTGAGATGGTTAAGAGGTAAGTGATTTATGATTAGACTGTGCTTATTTAGGTATAGGACGTAGTTTGTTATTTTAAATCTAAAGTTACATTTCCTTTTTGTATTTGTAAAAATAGCCACAAAATTCAATGTGGAAGAAGCTCAGAAAAGGATTATTCAGGTTTGTTACCAGAAGCTCAAGACAAAGTTAACCCTTGTTAAGTTTCCTATTGCTAATGCTAATCTTGCTTAATTGCAATCTGGATCTTTAGAATGTGAAATGGCGCAAACAAAATAAAATTGCAACAATCCACCTTGAAGACTTTTCAGACATTGCTGATGAATTTCCATACACCTTCACTGTAGACAAGCAAGGGCAGCCAGGTTGGAAAAATTTATTTTCCTTTGAGTATTAACTATTCTAATTAAGGTTTTCAGCAGAAAATATAACTATATGCTGCTTTAATCAGTGTTTATAGGATTCGCTGGCGAGTGGGACGTGAGAGGCGCAGTACTAACTGGAAGAGCTCAACGTGTGATACGCTATATAAACCAAGCGCTTGAGCATGGAGTGAAAATGGTCCGTGATTTACAACAAGAAGGGAAAAATGTGAGTGAACGACAATTTTTCCGACTTTGGCAAGCAATCAAGAATTTGTAGCACAGATTCTCTAATTTACCTTTCATGTATTTAGGTAACTCGTCTCAATTTGATTATCGATCTTGATGGTTTTAACATAAGACAGCACGGATGTGTACAGTGTAAGGGACCAATTAATGCTATCTAACCGTAATGTTAACGAATCTTGGAAAAGAATGACAACTATGAATATTCCAACCATAGGTTTATTTCGTATTCTGGATTTTCTTCTTTTATACGATAACAATTATCCCGGAACTGCCGACAGGGTTATTTTCACAAACAGTAAGGCTTTGCATTCTGCAATTTCAAAAAGCTTTATAGAGTCATCAAGAAACAGCTTTTATTTCTGCCTGCGTCATTTGCAATGCTAATCATTACACCTCAATTTTTTAGCTCCACCAACTGTAGCAGCTGCAGCTGAAATAGTCAGAGCTAATGCTAATTCGGAAACAATGAAGGCCATCAAGCTATACGGACACGACAAGAATGTGTGGAGAAAAGGTAATGACTACAGTTGTCTATTTATTTTTGTTTGTCCCTTAATGACAATTAAACATAAAACTCTTACTTTTTGCAGCCCTATTGGAATTTATCGACAGCTCTATGCTTCCAGAGAAACTTGGAGGAACGAGAAAGCGATCTGCCACAACTTGATATTTGTTCTACGTAAGCGTGTATATTTAAACGCTGGTGGAAATACTTATACTCATCTTTATCCTGGTAACAACCATTGTATTTCTCCACCTGAAGTATTTATGTTCAAGTATTACCCCTTACAACTGTGCTGATAGACTTTCCATTTCTATGAAAAATGATTTTCATTATCACTAAATAATGACTACTACAAATTATAGTTTCATGAGTTTGAAAAAAAATCCCATGACCTGCGTTGGTAGCCTTCCTTTTGTGATAAAAAATATTCATAAGCTATATTACATTATTTAAATACCTGGTGATATATGTAAATTGAGAATTTGTTGTTGAATAAATTCGATTTGTATTGAAGCATTAAAAATTTTTGATTGTGACTTTTTATGCAGATTTCGCGTTTTCATAAAATGACGTTATTTTCAAGCCAAAGTCCTTCATTTTTATGATAATAGGATGTGACGTAAAAATAACATTCTATACACCCATATACACATTGTCTACTGTTGCTGGATGATTCCAGGTTGAGAAGGAAAAAATTGTATTGTTCTAAATCATTCACAGGATACCAGTTTTTTGCCCTAATCAGTGACTCTGATCGCAAGACTGTTTCTGGGGTTAAAAAGCGAAAAATTTCTGCATGATTTGAGCATACAACTACTATGTATTCTTTTGGGTCAATTTAAGTGTGTGTTTTATGTGATAGACGTAAACATACAAGCAAGCAAAAAGCAGAAGGTAGACAGTTATGCAACCATGAAGGTTTACGCTCGCCTCGGCCTAGGAACGTTGTGCAGTAGACCATTCTGCACCCAAACTTCCTACTTCATGTGCGGAATAATACATGATTTAACCTTGCTAGCCAAATCTTTAACAACTGATGATGAATGATAGCCAATTGCTTACCCATCCATGGAAATTTATCGACGATGTACAAAATTTAGTGATGTCATTTTGAGTAGGTATTCATATGCTCTGTTGTGAATGACCCCTCCTCTCCACTAAAGTAAGTTACAACCGCACAGACTAACCAAATGTCATCATTTTTTATACCTATACGCAAGTGTACAGAAATACTTTTTTTTGTAAGAACTAATATATATGTGCCAAAAATCTACATATAGCATACAAGAACCTAAATTCACTGGAGTACACCTCACAATTTAGAATTTTCTCAGATCCTTAGATGTAATTGGTTTCTTATATCCCTTTATGGACATAGCATACTGTACAAACTGGTACAAACTCGGTCATGCCTTTCCCATGTGGTGTTACATCACGTGGCAATTTAGCG
>LJIJ01002403.1:0-27491 GCA_001718145.1 Orchesella cincta
AGGGATTGCTCTTTATACATAATGTTGGCAATGTAGCATACTATATAGTTAAGACGAGTATTGGACCAAAATAAGGTCAAGGGCTCAACGGCTTCTTATTGTGGTCATCCCTCAACATACTAACTAATCATACCTTTCACTGCACGACAGGGCCCAAAGCGCATATAAAAAATGCATTGAATCTGCTAAAATGTGTGTGGTGTGGTGCCTTGAAATGGGATCCAAAGTGAGATATTATCAAATGAAGTCTGCATACATGGGACAAATATATGCCAGCGTTATTATTGCCATTCATATACGTGTGTTTTAAGGACCCTCCCGTATCTCTTATACTTGTAAATGTAGTCTAGCTTGGATTTTTACTAGCAAAATTAGGTTGTTTTCACTCTCTCTACTAATTCTTGGTTTTATTTAGCTTTTTCTGAAGGTACTCTTCAATTATATTTGAAAACTCTGACATTTGGTTGTTACTGCATACGTATATAAGTATTTCGTTCTATACTATTGCAGTTCATGTTCATGTCGACCTCAAAGAAAATGCTCGTTGACATTTTCATACATAACATGACTGAATTGCAGCCTGTGTGTGATCGTTTTATTGCCGTGGATCAATGCAACATGATTCAATGATCATTGACATTGATAATCCCAAAATGCTTCAATATCGTTCGCGTGTATTATGTCTAGCCGTGTATACATTACATTTGTTTGTTTGTTGTATGACAAGTTATTCCTTGTTGGAACGTAAACACTTTTGCAGTCTAGGTTTTCAATCGCGAATTTAATTTCAACCGGGGAAATGAGTTAATGATGCTTTAATGTTAACAGACTCAATAAAACGGACTGTTAATAAACATTAACTTTTATTTAAAATAACTGGGATTGTCATTAAGCTTTTCTCACGTTTCCCCAATTAACGTTTGTAGTCGCTGAATAATCTCCTTAAGCTCCTTTCGTGTGCATTAAGTGTCAATTTTCAGGGGAGGTGGAAGATGAATCTGCCAAGTACAAGTAACAGTGAATCCCATTTCCAGTAACTGAAGTTCTAGTGTTTGTATCTCCTGTTTGTCTTTAAATATCTAAAGTCTCCGATGCTGTCTAAGGGGATTGAAGGATACTCAAACTGCTATTGATTTCGTGAATGGAATGTAGTTTAATTGTTGCTTTTCGCATTATGTATTTGTTGGTGAGTAAACGAACAATTTAAATATAGTAAAAAGAGTTATTAAGCTGTATTCTATCGACAAATATTTAATGGATACGTATGTTCATCTAACTTTATCCCTTATTTAAATAATTGTAAACTTAGCGGCAATCTAACTCGTAAGTATAGTGATTAACATGAACAAGGATCATAATGCCCCGAAGCGTTAACAACACAAACTGCAGACACTAATTATGACGCAAGCTAAATAGTTTGGAATTAACGTGGATACTGGAAAGCGCTTTAGTTATGATTATTGAGGCTACCCGAACCCAATCGTATATTTTTAAATGTTGAATGTTGGATGGAAGAAAGGAGTTCGGGAGATTATAAAATATTTTACAGACATGATTTGCAGCCAACGTACTCACTTTTGTAGAACACAATAGAAACTTAATTTACAAAAAAGATAAGCAGACAATCTAAGAGCAATTCCGTTCGACAATGAGTAGGTTACATAAATTGACAAATCAGGCACAGAGTAAAACAAGTAAAAGCACAAGAAAAATTGTCGGAGGAAAATAATCGAAAAAGCGAAAAGATTGGGAACTGGAGGGGTATTAACGGGAGAATTTATCGCAGACTGGAATCAGAGTGAGTCGGGGAAATGGCTAGCCCACGCCCAAGCTTCCTTCTCTCCGCTTCCAACTCTTCAAGAGAAAGAGAATTCTTCTGACAAGTTGACTTTCTCCCAAACCCTTTAGAAACAGTCTAATCAAGATTCCATCAAGAAAATATATGAATGATTGGCTTCTGATGGTCTCACTCAAATTCACATCTCCGGAAAAAGTTTGGAGCGATGCAGGGAAAGTACGTCTTTTTGCCAAGGTGAAAGTTCCGACTAGAGAAAGTTCAAGGAAATATTCCTATATAATTCATCCCGTAGTCTATTTTTTTCTGACGATCTGACGAGCCTGTAGTCTACAAGCATAATTTTGGTAACTTCTGTGAGATTCGTTCGGCTCGTAGAACTCATAAGTGTGAGTGGACTAATGAGTAAGAAATTTTGCAACCCATCACATTTCGACAAAGGCAATGATAATAATGATGACAATCGTTTCTTCCTGATACCCAAAAATTCAAACACAGTTGTTGCCTTGATTTTAATCAGCTGCCTCATTAAAATTTAATACATTATGGTAATTAGTTAATAGAAATTAATTTTATGCCGACCTGTCTATAAGCAATGTCCATGTGAATGAAACTGGTCGGTTTTACTAAATCCCATAAATTATTGTGGATTTTGATATTATAAAATAAATTTAAATTACATGTCGATATTGTGTTATTGTTAATATTTGATTTATCATGTTTGGTAGCGTTTTAGGCTAGTTATGAAAGGTGTAAAAAATTATCTCGGGCATGTATATTATGCAGTGAGTCTTGAAAGTTTTCAAAATGTGTCACTAGAATAGCATCATGTTACATGAAATGTTATTAGGTAAAAAACACATAAAATTTGATAAAAGTTGCCATCAGATTCCCGGAAAGTTGTAATGGAGAAGTGAAAAGCAACAATGAGTGTGGGTTTTTTTGAAGACCTATGAAAATGAGTCATCCTGTCAGTGCAGCTATCTTGAATTTAAAAAGAGTTGTACACATTTAAGGGAAAATGAAAAAAACAGAAAACATGTGAGAATACCATAAACTTGTTTTTGAATTCATGCAAGTTATGCACGTTCACCAAGGTGTTGTCGTCAAACTTAATTCTGTATTATGTCGATTCTAATATTGTTCCATGTAGTCTATCAATCTGTAAGAACAGCAGTTTTTGTTTTCTTCATTGTATTGACATTAATTTGTTTTGATTTTTTGCAACTGCTTCAATTTTTTAAAGATTAATTTGCATGAACGCTTTCTTTCATTATTGCTATTGCTGCAGAAAAAGCAACAACACTTCCAGTGTCCTTGTTGCATTTAATCATTCATTTATTTGAATTTTGTTTTTGTGACGCAATTTGGATCAACCCCATTATTTCCATCGGTGGGGTAAATTTTATGGAGAAAGTGTATAAATATGACAAAGCCAAGGAGGCTTTGGAGACATTTGTCTTCCCGAGGCGCAAGCGAATTTCAAAATATTCATTTTCAAGTTAAAACACCACTTTTAGATTGCTTCACAGATGTGGAAAAATTGTGGTTGGAAATTTCACGAAAACACAATTAACCTTGATACGAAAAGAATTGGTTTCAAACACGAAACAATTCACTGCTAATCTCTCTAAAGCAAAAGCTCATATTATGTTCGTACTGCAGATCAATTTCAAAAGAGAATGTGCGTAAATGAGCTCAACCTTTTTGTCTTCGTTAGCTGAGAAGCATTAACGTAATTTCCAGCAAACACCAGCCCAAACGCAGATGCAACAGAGAAGACGCGTGAGGGTTGAGTTTTGACTGGGATGAATGACTCCTTTTGTGTGTACGAGACAGGTTGCATAAACTCAACGTTTTGTTTTTCCTTATGATGACGTTTGTTGTTGATGATGATGATGATACTTTCGTTCTTTCTCCACAATTCTCCAGTAGTACACTAATTATGTCCGCATGAACTCGTGAGAATTTGTGTGCCGTAAAATGTATAAGAAGATATTGAGTAATTTTCGTTCGTGCTTCATTTTATTATTGCAAGTGTTGACGAATTAAGAATATATTATGTACATGTATCTGGGCACGAGATATTGCAGGGCTTCTGTTGAGATTTAGATTCTATTTGGTGAGATGGTCGTCAATAAAACTTGTATAAACCAAACGGATATCTAGTTGCAAGTACATTGGCATAATACTGAAAACTCAAACCCTAAATGTGATATGGAATTTGCAAAACATAACAATCGATTGTTCTTGACTTTTCTCAATGTTTCAGACCAAAATTTTCACCTACGATTTTGAAAATTTGTTTTCACGGAATCATAGATTCAACTACAAAAATAAAGAAGTTATACAATGTGACTCTAAAACATCTAATGCAGCCCGATTTTCATAATTAATTGGCTAAGGTAAATTTGTTAAGATCAAGTTGGCGACTTGTGTCATAAGTGTACTTCCATTTTTACTAATTTAATTAATTATCGTATCTGTATGTTTACTTTTAACGTTATGAATGATATAATTTGACACAGTTTTCATTTAATTCAGTATTATGAACACAAAGAATATTCATGGTAAAAAGGATTGGTAAGTGCTGAAATTTAGTGATTTAAAAAGTTATTCAAGTTTATTAACAATACATTTATATTTACTTACACATGAGTTGAAGTAGTCAAGTACAAGTTTCATCTAAAGTGAAAAATGTTTCTTATGCGCATAATCTTTTACCTGCAAAAATCTAGACGTTTGAGGTGACACACACACGCAACTAAAGTCTACCTGGTAGCATCCGTTTTTACAGAAATCAACTAGTCAGTATTCCATATTGTCAAAATCTAAATAAATATATCATTAAAATTATTGAGAAAAGTTAAAACACATTTCTAAAGAGTTCATTTTGAAAAACCGGACAATGTTGTATTATACAGAAGATTAATATAATTATACTCATCATGTTTCTATTATTTAAATACATTTATTGCTGAACGTAAGAATGGGGTAGATTTTGTATTCCCTTTCATGCACATGCACTTGGTTTAGTCGGAAATTTATTATACACACTTTTCATTGAATAGTTGAAAAAAAAACCGATTGGTAGTACTTTCAAAGCTAAATTCAAATTTATATTAGGCTCACTTCAAACTCAACTTTGTCCCAGTAACGCTCTGAGACTTGTTTACGGCACCTGATGATTTGAGTAACGCCAACTGCAATGATAACCCCAAGGATGATGCATGCCATTGCAATTGCTGCCCAAGTAATCGGAAGCTCCAACAGAGATTTATGTTCTTGCTTGGAATCCTTTGTTAAGCTCTTTTTGAAAAACCAATCGGGAACGGGAAGTCGAGCTTGCACGTTTCCATACAAAAGCTGTAAAAATCAAAGTAAATTGTTAAGCTTTGTTGTTAAGCGTCTGTAGGTATGATGCGAAAGGTTTTAATAGGAAAAAGTGTGATAAATGTGATAAAAGTACCTTTATGGCTTCAATATCGTCCGAGAGCAGTGTAAAATTAGATCTGTAAACATGGTTGTTGCAGACTCCATAACACATTACTGAGCCATTACGCTGAAAATGTCCTAATCCCAAGGTGTGTCCAATGTTATGAACTAAAAAATATTACAATTACTTAGATCACGTCGATTTATGCATACCTTTAATGGATGCGTTAAGCTATAACGTTAACCTGCAGTCTGAAAGATATCGGGTCCCAAAGATGTTCCAATTGTCCATTCAGTTTCATCGTTAAAATATAAGTCCCCATTAGCAATTGAATAGCATGCCTATCCGAATTAAATTAATTAACTATAGAAGTTTCTCACAATTTCTTCATATTAGAGCATTATTAAATTTTCACTTACATGAGCATACAAAAGCCTGACACAGCGAGCATACCGGGAGTCTCCACTCAAAAAAATAATGTTGATGTCCGCTGCGTACCCATATTTGGTTGTGGTGAATTTTAATTCACTTGCACTTTCCCATAGAGTAAAAGCTTTTTTAAATTCTCTGTCAATAACTGCATAACCACCAAGTATACCTGTTCTGACGGGGTAGCTTATTATCTTGTACGTCAAATTTGTCCTCATCCACCTTACTCCTGCATTCGAAATTTCAAAATGTTAGTTTCATAGAATTTTTGGAGAAGGGTTCATGAGGTTTGTTGTTTTTACCTTCTAAATTGTAACGTGTTTCGTTTTCTTCAGGCCCGCATGCTATAGGCGTAGATTCAACTACGCCCACGTTCGGCTTCATCTTTTTTGACCTGTCGGAATTTACTCGATAGTTTCGAATGCAATATTTCGATGATTGGAAAGTAGTGTTTGGAGAACTAACATCATCATAATTCAGGGGATCGAATTTTACCTGTAGACACAACAAAAAATAAACACTAATAGAAATGTATGCATAATTTTAAAAAATTAATTGAGAATGAGCACATACATTACACTTGCTTGCATGATTAATATTTTGAGTTTTCATTTTGCATACCTTTGCAGACGCTATCCGTATCACTTCAGATGTTCTTGTGACCCCGAACCACATGAATAAAATGCAAAAACCGATAGCGAACTTCACAAAACGCATTTTCAAACTAAAAGTTTCCTTTCTTTCGCTTTTTGCAGCAACCCTGTTCCACCAGTGTGGAAGTCTTGGTACACCCGAAATTTTCAAGTCTAAACTGGCTCAAACGTAATCACCTCCCGATTTGAAGTCGAATAATTTTTAAATGCAAAACTCTCAAGTTTTAATAATTCTAATGTAACAACTTGGATGAGTGCATGAAGTGACTACACTTGTAATGGTGTCAAACCTCAACTGGATGTAGCTTAGGCATATCTTGTCGGGAGAGACTTGTCTTTAGATATTACGTACGTATTGCAGCTCAAATCCAAAAAGCTAAGTGCGTACTCCACCAGAATGAGTCAAAGCTGTGATATTTTAGCTAAATACATGCAACCCTATTGCAGCAAACACAAACCCAGATGCAGCAGACAAGATGCGTGAGCTTTGAGATTTGACTGGGGATGAATGACTCATTTTTCTGTAGAAGCCTGGTCCCTTTATGGTTATGATAGCGTTGTGAATATACTTTTCTTCTCTAACATTCTCCAATGTTACACTCATTATATTCACATGAATTAAGTATTCGTGTTCCATATGCCCTGCAAAGTCTGTAAGTGGGTCATGGACAATGCATATTGGTGTTTGAAGTTTTTACTGTGATATCTGGGGTGTAATGTAGTCACGGACATGGACACTGCGTATCTCGGTGACAATCCCAAAGGAGGCATACAATTGCGTATGAATAATACCGTGCATTTACATGATTCGGGAGACCGTATGCATGTTATCATGAAACTGTACTCCAGCAATAGTAAAAAATCAAGTATATAAAGAGTTTACATGTTTTATAGGATTATATAATAGTATGTTCAACTATGAGCATGGACCATGAGATTTAATAAAAACCTAACAAATAGTGATGTCCTACTACAGATCGCATAAACTGCTTAGCTATGTTTCCTGCTATATTTATGTGCGAGTATTTCTACTTAGCATCCGCACGTGTAAATGCATTCGTAATTTTTAGTGTATGGTTTGCGAATCCAAAAAAGGGTCTGAAAAGAAAGCATGGGGCTGATATGGGGCATTGGGCAACAGTCAAAACTCAAACGTTTAAATGGGACACGATGAATAATGAATTGAATTGGTCGCGTTTGTATTTGTAGCTAAATAGCCAAAATATGAAACACGATATGGTAGATGACGAGATATGCGGCAACACTCTCAATTTTAACATATTAATAACGTTTAATATGGTATCAACGAGCCCTTATATCAATTTGGCTACACTTCGTTCAATTGCAAAATCCTTATCACGATACCTAGGTTCGAACGAGCCATTATTTCAATTTGGCTACACTCCTTATGATTTCAAGATGGTAAACCCAACACGGTATGGTGGTCTTATATCGAAAAAATTGGAGGTGGAAAAGTTCTAAATTTACAACCTGGATTCGGACCTCATTACCGAACTGTGGTTAACGAAATGATCCAAAAATCTTTATTGAGTGTTCGAGAAACTCATCCATGCTGGAGGACCGAGATGAATTCTCCTCTTGATAAAAAGTGTTTAAACTTATGGACCAAGCCCAATCTTACCATCTTCCCCACCGATCCAAGTCAACTATTCAACCCGACCCAGCTTCCGGTCCATGCAAATGAGAAGGATGTGAGCTAAAGGTGTTAGTTTGTCTGCCTTCAGTTTATGCAGCACCAAACGAGGTCAATCCGTTCCTCACCAAGTCGCTGGGAGTTAAACCAACTTTTGATGAGGGACCAGAATTTGAGAATGAAACCTGTCGCATTGAACTCCAACGCTACACAGTGATTAGGGTGCTCAACGTCTTCTCCAAATGCGGTCACCAGCTCATTTTCTCCGACGCTACCATGGACACATTTATTTTGGCCTGGATTCTGGAGAATACCACCAACCTCAAAGCTCTGAAACTCTAAGAGGTTCTCATCCGGGTCGACCTATATACTGAACTCCTGATGTTGAATGTAAGCCCAAGCCTGGAGTACCTTCAATTTTTGGAAGTCGGAAGGAGAGAGTGATGAGAGCATCTCCGATGAGGTGAGAACTGTGAGAAGCTACCAGCTACTGAAATGGCTTTTGGAGCTGTTCAAATCTCACCTGTTTGGACCTAACAGATCTCAATAATTCCCTTTGTTATTTCCAAGCAGCACCAGCGTGTTTTGTAAATTCGACAAAGTTAGGAAATTGGATCGCCGAGTATTTTGCCTTCCTCCGAAATCCTCAGTTATTTCCCAAGTTTCATCATAGGAGAATATTATTTTCGACTCCACGAGCCTTATTTGGAATAGCTCCAATGGCACCTTTCTCCATATGCAGGCAGATTTGTTCAACCCCATGTGGATCTTTCCCTCCTCTGAGAATGGCATGATCCGATTCCACGCAAGTGACTCCATCAAACATTTCACATTTGCTCGTTCAAAGGTCAGGTTTTCAAATTTGGAGACCCTGTCTATTTGAGTCTCCATGCTTCAGAAAGAGTTAGAAGCTGTCAAAATCACTTACCACTATTCGCTGCTCACTCCGACTGACTCTACTAGTTGAAAAACAGCATTATTGTTTAAAACCCATCCACAAACACAAGAAAATAACATTCAACGCCTGCAACGGTATGAGCTATTCGGAAGATTAAAAAAATACGAAGCATAAATCCAACTAAACGCAAAATTGCACGATGCCCCATTCCAATCCTTGATTTCTACGAACATGTGGAGCAACCCTCAGTAATAAAACACTCCATTTGGCAAATAAAAAGGTAAGCGGCATGAGGGTAAATGAACTGCGACAAGATTTTACGGAGCCTGCAAATCTCACCCATCCAGATTTACAAGGCAACTGGAGGAAAAGGGAAATTCGTCATAATTCGTCATATTGACAAGATGATAGTTTGTATACCAAGTTTTGTGCTATATTATTATGTAATAAAATGTCATGTTAGATGTATATAATGCACGTAAGGGTTTACAATAGCTTACTTTGCCGAAAAATGATCTGTAAGAGATTTAGATGGCAAAAAACTCTTTTAAACTTTTGAGCTGATCAATCGTTAAAAATTTGCCCTACTAAAACGTAACTCACAAAACAGGATTAGGCCGCTCATATGTGAAGGTCCGAAATTGATGCACGTTCAGCTAGTTGCTGTCGTCAAACTTTATTCTTTATTATGTTAACGAAAATAATATTCCATGTAGTCTATCAATCTTCAAGAATAGCTTTTTCCTCCATAATATTGCCAAAAAGTTATTATGATTTTCTGTCGCTGCTGCAATCAATCTTTCATTTGCTCTATTTAAATTTATCAATATTGAAATAAATTGCATAACAAATTAACAAATATATGAACTCCCTCCGTGTTGTTATTGTGCACAAAAGTTCCGAATTAGGAAGATATGATTTCGAATACTCAGCGAAAAGTTCATTGCATGCATTCATTTCATCATACAAATGTCATGATTATGATGTTATACATAGTTTGTATACCAAAAAACAATACGAAAACAGAATGAACGAAGTCCTAAAAATATACTCATAGCCTTGTGCTTTATATGAGAAGCTACGCTTTCTTTGCTTTGTCCACTAAAACTGTTACGACATCTGCTTGAAGCGAAGATGATCCCATCCAATTTGTTTGGGAAGACTGCTGAAGTATAAACTAACATCTTGCCTCTACTCCAGCCCAGCGCAACCACAGAATACTCCTGGACAGATAACAAGCAACAACACTTCCAGTGCTCCTCTTGCATTGAATCATTCATTTATTTTATTTTTGTTTTTATTCTCGATTGAAATTAAATCATAAACTCACATCAAGCTAAAAATGTGTAAAGCAAAAAATTCAAAAATCGATTTTTCTCCATCTCTACCATTCTGGCTAAGCTTACAGAGTAAAGCCTAAAAGGAAAACATTTGGCTCTACACATATTTCAAAGTTCTTAAAAATGGATTATATTTGGATCTACCCCATAATTCCTAACCGTGGGGTACATTTTATGGAGAAAGCGTATTAATATGATAAAGCCAAGGAAAGTATGGAGATATTTTGCCTTCCCGAGCCACCATCGATCAGTTTAAAGGAATGCTGTGAACGAGAGCGGCTTTATTTCCCTGGGTAAGAATTTTGTTTTCGGTTAGGACGTAACAGAATAACTTTTATTATCAGAATCACTTTTGACATGCTTTGTATTTGTTTCATTATCTATATCTCAAGTTCTTTCACTCGTGGTTTTGCTCCAAAAACAAAACATCGTGCAGATTGGCTGCGTTTCGTTCTGCCAGTAAATGAAGAAGATGATTATGAAAAAAGATTTATTCATGGGAGTGAGCAAGAACCAAGGCTGAATATTGACATAATGACCCTTCATCCAGTTACCGTCACTTTGTTAGCTACTGGATTTACAATCGATTTGGATTGTAAGTGGAAAATATGGCTACATTTTGTTAATTTTTATTAAACTAGAATTTCTTAAATTATTGTAACTCATGTTAGCTATTGTATCGTAGTTTACCCAGGGGCCAAGGGGTTCAGAATTTCGATCCGGAAATGGACCATTCCAAGAAGCATTGTCTACCACGCTTTGCGTAAGAACACGGATGCAATTTGGTCAGTTGAATGGGGCAAGATATTGAGGCTCAACCACTTTTCTTGAGAATAGTAGGGATTAAGGCTTTCCAATTATCTTATAAAGGATATGAGGTTGATTACCAGAAGTTGTAAAAACCGTTTACATTCCCGGGTTGAACATGGTTGTCACCAAGACGTTTTATGTGGTAAGTTGCATGGTGCTAGCAATTAAATTGAAAAACAATGAATATGAATGAACAATGAAACAATAATTTTTCACTTTTTGCAGGTCAAAGCCTCCATTTTGTTGAAGTTCTTCTAACGAAGACTATCGATTGTAAAATGGTGGTTACAGAGAGCTCGAGAGCAACGAATCTCCTTCTCGAACACATTTACAACCCATTAAAACAACTTCCTCGCCACCTTTCCTTGCACGAGTTGTGTGGAGTCTTGAAATTGGCTTTTGATTTTCAATGGTTGCTTTCAATAAATGTGGGTTGTCATCAGTTGATAAGGAGATGAGGAAGTTAAAGTATCATGAGAAGAACTTCCAAAATCCAACTTCAGGCTGTAATCTAGAACCCCGTTGCTGGAACAATTGTAAGATAACCTTTCTCACAACTTGTTGATAAGTAGGGAAGTTGGAAACTGAGTGTAAATGAGTGTACATGAGTTTTTTGCTGGGTGATAAGATGCAAAATCTTTCACTTTCGAGCATTGTGGCAACGTCAGCGCCTCTCCTTCTGTTGACGTCGCCTCCCCGTCATCATGGTCCGAAACAGGATGGCCAAGACTCATCACGGAGTTCCAATTTGGACCGAATACTGAGCTTAACATTGAATTACACAGTAAGTTAAGTTAAAGGGTGGTGGTACTTTCAATACAGGATGAATTATTTTAATTGTGCCTTCAATATTTGGCTCTTCCCTTTCCAGACGAGCCCCAGAGTAAAAGCAGCATCATCAAGGGGAAGGAATACATAGATCTCTCCAGGAAAACCCTGAAATTATTGATGCGAGTCCTCGGATCCTGAGGAAGCGGGGCCTTGAGCAGAAGAGCTTCTTCTCGTGGCTGTCTGAATATATTCTTTTACAATTTTCCAAAACCTTTCCAAGTTTGAAGGAGTTGATGATTGAGGCAAATGATTTTGAGGGAAGCATTTGGCAAGCTCTTCTCTGTCAAGTGTCAAGGGCTTCCAAACTTGGGAAAGTAAGCTGTGAGTTGTCAAAACTTTTCAGCGAAAGGTAGAAACACACTAGTTGCTGATGTGTCTGGTATTTCTTTGGAGGAGCTGCAGCACATCTTTAAAAATTAAAAGGCCTTGAGGATGCGATCAGCAAGTACAAGTATTATCCGAGTCTGTGTGGCCTGAGCAATCTGCAGGAAGTGGCTTTTAATGTTTGCCACCGTTATGAAGGTTTCTACGCAGTGAAAACAGATTCCAGTGTCATGATTCACAGCGCCTTCCTTGACATGCCAAAGTTGAAACTGGTGAAAATTAATACATCATTCCAGTTTACTGATGATATAATCAAGCATGCCAGAGAGAAGACGGGACTCATTGTTAGATATATTTGACAGTATTCAAAACACTAATCCTAATATTTGGTAAGAGACGGTTAAATTATTTAATTATAAACAACAACAGTTTTTCTTCTCAACCTTACTATACATTAATTTTGAATTTTATCAAGCGTCAAAACATCATCCAGACCAAGTTCCTGCTTTGATACTTGATTTGGACATGGATTATCATAACAGGAGACTCCTAAGCGATTTTCTATTTCAACATTAAATACAAATCAGCATCGTTTTAATCGTACAAAAAGGACCAATCACAAGTCTACCCGGAAAGAATTTTGATATCAATATTTTTGAACAAACAATGTAAATCAGTGGGGAAAAAGACACTGCCTTCCGTGAAGTCTACTCTAACCGAAAATAATCATATTTTATAATTTTTAATGTTGTGTTTTACTTAAGCACTATGTGCCCAATGTTTTTGTATTTAATTTGTATGTGAATGTGACACTCAATGTTTTGTTTTGTAGCGTTGTCTTAATGAAAACCCTGAACGGGCAGCATTTTTAGTCCTAGAAATACTCTCCAGTATTTGCATTGTTTATTCCTAACTGTTGTGGTAGTATTTAGATTATTACGATTTAATTCTTGGAGGAATAGCCGTGTGGAATACGAAGATATGTAATTTACTTGTGCTGTTCAAGTAGTGTACTTTTTAATTAGTTCACATTTGGGAATTACGATGATTTTTTAGTTTGGAATCACTCGTTTAATTTTTAATATTTAAAACCTAAATTTTTTGAAGCATTATTTTAATGCATGTCTTTATTTGTAAAAAATGTCATAGACAAATAAATAGATCAAATCTAAGTTGTGGTCCATGTTTGTAGTAGGTGTCACAATGTAATATTATACATCCCGAGTTTGTCTATAACAAATGCTTTGATGTATGCTTTTGTTTCCTGATGTTGATATGAGTTTTGTGTTTAGCTCTATTTATTCTGTACCAAACTTAAACAGGTCATTCTTCTAACAAATTTGTTCTGAAGAGCAAGAAAACCAATTATGTGTAACTCCATAACTTTATAAGCCACTGTGTAAAAGGTTTTTTATATCAACACCAAACGACAATCGTAAAACGTCCTAAAAATTGTACAAGCTCAGCAAGTTGCTGTCGTAAAACTACATCCTTCAATATGTCCATCATACAACAAGGTTCAATGTATTATAAAGGAACAATAGAAAGACAATCTGGAAAAACAACCAGAGCTGCAACGTTTCAAATTCATCCATGAAGTTAGTTTACAATAATATTTTATATTTATCTTTGTACATAGTGAACGTGTTGTTACTGATAAGGAGTAAATAAGGCGATTGACAATCCGTCACCGTTGAGAATGACAGTTTTGACGTCATAATTCGTTAAATCGACGAGTTGATAGTTTGTATATTAAGTTTTGTGGAATATTATTATGTATTAAGTAATAAAATGTCATGTTTTATGTATATAATGCTCCTAAGGGTTTACCATAGCTTGTACTTTGCAGAAAAATGATCTGTAAGCGCTATAGATGGCAAAAATCTCTATTTAAAACCTTTGAGCAGGCACTATCTCGATCCGTCCGAAATAAGACACCAAATTATGGGAACCCGCCAGCACCTACTTTTTAGAAAGCAGTAGATATCTTTGATATCCAACATTTAAAATAACTCATGGTCAAATTACTAGTTGATTTCAATCACTTGCATTCTACTCTATTTAATCCTATCACTATCATTGCGTGTGTGACTTGGAGTGAGAAAGGGATAGGAATAGTAGGTTTACGCTCACACGTTTGAGGTTCTATATGTGTATGCCCACTGCATTTACATTACGAGACTGTAGCAGCTGCAGCAGCTCTCATTCATTTGGACGAGAGAGCCAAACTTCGTTATTTTTTGGGAGTTGGAGTCAACTCTTGGTTTTCTAACTCACTTTTACCTTAACTGACGGATTAATTCATGACTACTCATAATCTTTCCTCCAAATTCTTCAATTATGTTTGCTGAAAGGTTTATAACAAGCTTTTTACCTGGTCAGGGTCAGAATAGAGATCCTCCTGAGGTTCTCTTCTTCCCTGATCTCCTTTATGTTGGAGGGGACACTGACTTCTTGAAGAAACCGTTGGAGTCTCTGGAGGAGTTGAATCTATCTGATGATATTGTTAAGGTTCGTAAATCATTTAATTTATTATATTGAAATGTTTTTTTGAGGTTTTTGAAGAGTTATATTTTTGGGGGGTTTTAGAAACTGAATGATCTCCATTTATGGGATAACTCTCCCACAAGGTTGACACCACTTCAGAGAGCTGCTGCACCGAATATTTTGAATGGGTTTGATTCAATCATTGTGGGAGTGGACCTGGGGACGAAAACGAAGTTGTGGAGGACTCTAGCTTATCTTCTTCCTATTGTTCAGCGGTTAACTCCACGTTCACCTCCTTCCCAAGTAAATTTAACTAATTTTGATGAATTCTAATCAACAATTAACTTGAAATGCCTTACTAATCCGTTTTCTGTATAGATAAATTCTACCAAGAAGAATACCGGGCCTGGCCCTCAAGTTATCCTCATCTGCTGTTCAGTGTCATCCGCCCTCTTCTTCGAAAAGTTTTTGAACAACTTGCTCAACGCTCCTTCTCCAGCTCCACCTCAGTTTGAAATCCAGGTGGTGTACTCAGGGATGCTCAAAATTGAAGCCAAGCTCAACTTTGCTGACATCCTCATCACGAACGTGAGCTCCGCCCCGGAAATTCTGATCGGGGGAGTTGGAGCTCGTGAAGCATCTGGCTCGAAGAAAACTGTCGTCCTTCAGAAGAGGTAAACTGTCCTTGTTTTTAATACTCTTAAAAGGCTTCCCATCATAATAATTGTTGCAATTTTCAGGCTCAAGTTTTTAATCCTGGACGAAATCGACGTTTATCTGAGCACCGACCTTTGGGCTCTCAACAGCATCCTCTTAGTTGTCACCAAAGTTCCTAAAAAAGCTGAAGACGAGAAGACGGAGGCTCTCCCAACGCAACTGATTGTTTCCGGAAGCAAGTGGAGCAAGGAACTGGAGGCATTCCACCTCAGTTTCAAAGAAAAACGAAAAAAACCAGTGGGACTTTACGTTGACGCAGTTGGGGAAATTGTCAAGTTTTCTTCAATCCAGTGGCGAGTTGATTTTGCTGAAGATGAAGACGAAAAGTTTAAAATATTAAAGGAGGTGGTAAACAACCAGTCACCTCATAAGCGGATGGTTATCGCCTGTTCCACGACGGAAAATGTGAAGAAAATCAAACAAACTTGTGAAAAGGGAATTGAAGTCATTTCTGATGACTTGATGACAACATCGAACTTATCCGGTTGTACTTATCTTCTGAGCTTTGACTCCGACCGGGAAACAAAGCACCGCCTATCCCACCTTTGTCCCTGTCTTCCCAAGTTCATAAATGGAGAATGGGTTCGAGAAGGGGATTTAGTTGCCCATTTTTTTATGACGGGGAAGGAACCTTTCTTCTTGAACTTCTACAAGTTCTCTCAGACCCTCAATTCAACCATTCATCCCAAACTAGAAGCTCTTGGTAGTGAGATGGTGGCTCAGGCGCTCCACCAAACCCCGATTTGCAGAGGAGTCGAGCTGTGGGGCTTTTGTAACGTGGGCTCATCCTCAATTTGTAACTTCCGTCATGAATTTAACGAGACTGACTTTGAAAGTGAGGGAAATGCACCTTGTTATGGCGAGGTGAGTAAATGTTACAAAAATATCATAAAAATTAAATTTTTTACTAAAAAACTTTCATTTATTTTTACAGATTGAGGTTGAAATCACATCCTGGACGAGTGCAAGTGACTACCGAGCTACTTTGCTAACTCACTACTCAAAAGACACAGGAGAAATGGTTCTGGTTTCCTCCTACGCCGATGAATTATCCCGGAGGAGACAGCTCCTTCAGGAATTCTATTCCAAGGCTGAAAATATCCTCTCCCCGACCTCCTTCAAACGGGACTTTATCTACGCCCTAAAAATCAGTGACAATTCCTTTAAACGTGTAAAACTTATTGGAAAACGTGGCGCAATGGCAGCTCACATGTCTTCCATCACCATCAACGACGATGTAGATCTTGTCTGCCTGGATAACGCCGGAAATCGCCTCCGAGCTAAGGCGAACGAGCTGCTCTCCCTCCCCAACGAATTTTCCCTCTGGAGTCCTCTTTCCTTGCGGCTTATCCTCACGAACCTCTGCCCTCCAATTGGAGAACCAGAATATCCTCCAGGAAATCTTGAAAGCCTTCAGCTAGTCGTCGACCAGCATGTCGCCTCCAAGCTGGTGTAAGCGGAGGTGGTGGCTTCCCGAGGAGAAACAGTTTGGGTGAGAGAAATCTCAGTTGTTTACAAGAAGAATGGGAAGATTACGAGTCAAAATCAACGTCTGCGACCCCTCCTCCAAAAGCACCACGCTGGGCTCGAGAATCCTGCCCATGAGCAGTTGATTATTGACTCTTGTCGCCGAGTTGGAGGGAAATATCATGGATATTCCCATCTGGATTCAAGGAAGAGCTTGAAACAGCTATTTTCAGAGGAGATATTTGACTTTTTGAAGAAACCAGAGGAGATTCAATGGGCCCATGTGGAGAAAAGTAATGCGGAAACTCTGGAAGTCTTCCCAGCTCGGATTAGATTGACTTATGGCTTCAACCCTTGGAGATTTTACGGAGTGCATCAAAAATTTGTAAAGATTTGTCGTAAATTGGAGGACGAGCTCAATTCTTGGGTTGAGGCGAATTTTACACAAGATCAATACGTTTGGGAAAGTGAGGCAAGCAGACATTTGGAACCGGGGTCGGTGGTGGCAGCCAAAGAAAGGGAGAGTGGGGAGTGGTCCCGAGCTTTAATCCTGGAGAAAGATGAGGACGTTTTTGAAGTGTTTTTGTGGATTATGGGGAAAGCTACGGGGATTTTAAGAGGGAGGAGCTTTTCCCTATTCCACTCAAGTTTGTGAGTCGGTTGCCATTTCAGGCGATGGAGTTTGTTCTCAACCACGTCCAACCCGGAGGTGGAGCTTGTGGCTGGAGTGAGGAGGAGAAGGAGGCGTTTTTAGACTGTATTTTTTCCGATGGAGGTGGAACAACAGTGAATCTTGCTGTGAGTAACAATTTTAAGTTGAAAAAAGGCTAGGTTTTAAATTAAAAATGTTCAAAATTACTTTTTAAAATGTATTTTATTGAATTTTTGAAGGTTACCAGGAACGTGGGTGTTGAAGACATACCCAAACCACCTCCATGTCGTTGTTATCACGCTGTAGCTCTCACAAACGAAGGGGTAGAGCTTGGAAGTCTCCTTGTTCAGAACGGGAAGGCAGAACTTGTCCGTGATACTAGAAACTTGGTTGAAGCCCTTGGAAAAAAGTTGACAACTCCAACAATTGATGATGATTTTGAAGTCGAGTTAACTGAAGAAACGCTCGACCTGGCGGAGCTAGTCAATGGAGCCATTCATAATGAAAATATGGGTGATGAGGAAGATGATTTCTATGAGAGATTCGATGTTTACCTCCCGACTCCGGAATCGGAGACGGAAACATGATTAGTGACGTTATGGCGCAGCTATCCGCCCTCAAAATGAGTGCTAAACCCTCTACTGTTGAAACGCTTCGTAAAAAATCAGAACCATTCTTCTCCAGCTGTTCTTCCAAACCAAATCAGGAGGAGGCTTCTTCTCCCAACTCTGCTCTGGCATCAAACCACCTCCCACCTCATTCTTCATGTCCAACTCCCTGATATTCGTGTCTACTCCCTAAAAATCGGGATGGATTCACGGAGTCTCGTATTTCGAACTCAAACCCCTCCGAAATACGGATTCAACTTGAAACTCTTTGGAAAAGTGAAGCTCCAGCCCGAAGAAGAGCTGCTGACTGGTCAGGAGCTCAAAATCAAGTTGAAAAAGCGGCTGATCACCTCCGGACCATGGATAAGGCTGATGTACGACAAAAAACTAAAATTTCATTGCATTCGGGAACACCCCGACTTTTTTACGGAGGTGGTGGATGAAGAAGAACAGGAGGAAATGATTCAGGAGCAGTTATACATCGATTTTAAAAATATGAATAGCCATCTCTTTCAGAATGATGATGATTACCTCCAAAGTTTGTCTAACATTACCTACCACCAGCTTGGAGACAGTGAGGAGGAAGACAGCGATGAGGAAGGGGAACCCTCCCCGTTTTTGGAATTCGATTGTGACTAAAATATAATGAATCTCAGTTTGATTACCGTTCCGTTCCCTTCCTTTTTACTTTCAATTATTATGGTAGAGATGTAAATATTGATAAGATGTTTGTAATTTTATAAAGAAAGTCAATCTGGTGCAAGTCCGAGTAAAATTAATTTTTATTTTGAGCCTTTAATTCGGTTATCGCTCATTTACAAAAACACCCTGACTTAGGAACCTTTTTAAACCTCAAATCACAATGTTCGACTTTATCACTATAATTAATTACTTAAATTAGGGTTATCATGATCTACACAATGAAAAGTTTAAAATTACGATGATAAATACAAAAAAATCCGGAAGAACAGCGAAAGAACAAAAAATGCCGATGATGACTTGATTTTTTACATCCGAGGCGATTCGAACATCCTCGGAGGAGTTCCCTGCTGCGTAGAGGCGAGCGACTTGAATTGTCTGCAAAAAGTAACCAAGATAAGTGTCATTTGTCAGTTTTTACATAAAACTGGTCAATTATGATGGTTTCAGGCATTGATTTTACCTTCCGGAAGCGATGAAGTTGCTCCAGCGAATGAATGAAGAAGGGTCGAATGGAGCACATCTCCAGCTGCGTCAAATTTGTCCAACTAGCGCCTTATTCAATGACTTGCGCATGGCCGTCCTCATCTTTGACATGCGAGAGCTCCAGATATCCTGGAAAACACCAAAACCAATTGTAAATCATGATGATCATTATTATTTACATTAAAATAATTGAATTTTCTTGATAAACATAGATGCAATGTAATATAGCAAGCATGCACTTTCACTGTGCGGAGCATAACAGCTACTTGCACAGTGATTTATCTTCATATCGATTTGAGTTACAACTGGCATACAAAGTACAAAATTAGCTGAAACGAGACAACCTTTGTTATAATATAGGAAGGGGAATCAGTAACACTCAACGCATTTATTTTTGGCAACGATAGTCCTGAATTCATGTCAATCAATTAATGTTAATCAATTTTAGTGCACTTGACAATCTGAATCAAGATAGAAATTAGAATCCTGATAATGTTACAAGAAAACCAAACTTACTGCTTTATATGAGAAAATGACAAATAATAATAATTACAGTTTGAAGAAAAATTACGCGTAATGTCACCCCAAACCTGTCTTACTAACTTTTAATTAGAAAATTGTTCTTTTCATTGATTTCCAAATTCCGACATATTTTTGCATTAGCGCTAAGAACGCCTTTACTATCCTACTTTTGTACTATCAGTACTTTATCTACTTTGTTTAGAACTAAAACAGAAAGCCTGGTCTGGCTAAGTCCGTCGTTTGGCACAGTTATGTCTCTTCTCCATAAACCATAGATTGGTTCTTTGAAATCTTGAAATTTCAAAAAAAAAGAATTATTCTTTGTATTAAATCACATAAACCCAGTTCATTGAATAACACGGATCGCATAATTTAATTTGTAAACAATTTAAAAAATGCACCAACCTGTATTGTAGGATCCGTTTCCACGAAAATTTCCTGCTGCACAGTATTTTCTTGTTGTCATATCTTGCTTTCTCCACATCAAGAAAGGGAAACTGTGGGTTTAAAAACAGTTTTATATTGAGACAATTACGTAAATGTTACGAAATCACCTTGGATTGTGAATAGAAGTCAATCCCAAGCTACTTCCATACATTCGGTTACACTGAATTGGGATACAACTTTTGTGCGATTACACGGAAACATAAAAAGAAAGCAAATCCTAAAATGATTGCCTGGCTTTTAATCCTAACGTAATCATAGTAGATTGACGATATGCAAAGCTACATCCGACTTAGAAGTATTTGGTGTGTGTTCACATTGTATTACGAAGTTAAACAAATAACTCAATTTTCCTTTACCTTAGCAATTAATTACTGAAACTGGAAAACTAAATCTAGGAATAACCAATGTAATCAACTTAAACTAACTCTAATAAAAAAGGGATCGAAAAAACCCGTAGAATTATTATTCTGTATATTTCAAATTATTTCTTGTATTTAATTGAAAACAAAGAGGTTTCAGTGAATGAATATTCGAAAAAATTGCCAACGGCTCTTACCAGCATTTCAATTTCTTTTGTTTCCGTATTTGCCTACCAAATGAATTGGTCAGATATTTTAGTGGGATGGATCTTTCTGTCTGGACTGACACTTCTGCTAAGATTTAGTTTCTAGCCGGCTAGCGAAAATCAAAGTTGTAAAAACATTGGAACATTTCTATTCTTCTGGCGACCTAAATATAAGCAATAATATTATAGCAGCTCTTTATACGCTTTCAGAACAACATGGGTATGCAACTAATTTTACTTTGTTCACCTTGAATGTGATTTTTGTCCTTATCCTGACCATTCTTCCGATTTGGGATTTGCATGAAATATTTCTTTGACGAAGTTTATCCTCCTCCACGCTCATGGGTTGCTGCAAATGAAAAAAATTCATAATTCAATAGGATGGCAAAAACACACTAATAAACCTAGAAAACGTTTTGCAGGTTAACATAAATTTGATTGAAAGTCTACGATGTAGTTCTCATACACACATATGTCAAATAAACGGAAATGTGCGTACAACTAAATAAATTTCACTATGCCAACATTGAAAACCTGTGAGAGCGAATGCATTTTTGTTGTTATAACTGTAGCACTGAATTAAATCACTGTAATTTTTGAAGTATTAATAATATGATGCATGAGTACTCACAGAAATTTTGTATTAGAAAAAACGACTTTGCTTCTTTCATTAAAATTAAGTCTGTTTTAAAAATGTAATCAAACTTTTAATTATATCTACCACATCACCACAGCATAATAACTATTGGTTTTTAAAAATGAATGTGGAATGAGAACTTGGACTCGATCCTAGCATCCAAACACTCGAGTAAAGGAGCTGTTGCCCATCCCAATTCATTTAGGTAGTCTTTAACTAAAATCATCATTGTGTCATAACTCATGACTAAGGCAAAATATTCAACGCAGTTGTGTATCCCTTCCTATCACTGATAGCTGCTTATTAGTTATGAGATGTGTTATTGGGATGTGCACGAAAGAAACATTCTCATTTACCATCTTCTTCCTACTCATCTCCCACTACTTTCATGTAACACTGGAATACATTACACTCTTTTCTTTGGGCATGGTCATTTATATATGCAATTCCACAAATCCACATGCAAAGACAAGTACACTACAACTCAAAATTTGGTTTTGCATGCAACTGTATATTTGGCATAAGTAGACTTCGAGTGGTCAAGAAAGTATCTTCCTCACCTTCCCTGTTAGCATCGCAACTTGCTTAAGTAAAAATATAATGCGGATATAGATAACTGTGCATGATCTTGCAAATGATGTTCACATCAACAGACTTTCCACCAATATATTCTTACTTATTTACAGGCTAACGTAACTTTCCTTTGAAGGAAACAATATTATCGAGTTATTTTTCGGTTCAAGGACAAAAGTCTACAAAAATGCAACAACCCATGCAATTCATCAGTAAATTTGAAAGCATACAAATTTACATAAACATTAGCAGTGGCAAAGTATGCGACTGAGTTTTAATTTTGCAATTTTTCACGTTACCCCAATTTATTTTTTGAGCTCACAGAGCTTACAATATTAAAAGGCGTAGTTCTGAAAGTAAACTTTCATGAAGTTTGTACGGGATGATTCTACAGACCTAAAGGTGAACCACGCAAACTTTGTGATTGAGTAAGTAACTTATAATTAAGCATTTACTTCCAGCTACACAATCTTATCAGTTGAGATCTTTCTCGTGGAAATAAAGTGAATTCAAAATGAATCGAAGTTGTGGTAACCTATAAAGTCATGTCACGTTTCAAAAGCCAGCTATGCAGGTGAGCATTTATTGCATCAAAACTCGAGTTATTTTATTGCATTAACTGACGGCATAGTTTAGGAATTTCGCATTACTAATACTATAGCTGGAATCTTGAAGCTTGCGTATCTGTCTTGCTCGTTCTTCACTCTGTTTTTCCATCGAGTTCGCTTGCTTTTTCTACTCATAGTAGACACAACAGTACCTATATAAAAGTCTACAAATAGAATTGGCTAGCACAAAGCAAGAGTACTTGTTCATAAGTTGCAAAAACAGTAGCACGCAAGAAGCAGGTCCAATATAACAATCTGTTCGTTTGTATGATGTAGAATTACGTTTTTGGAGTGAAGTACATATTTCACCGAATTTTGCAAGCAGATTGCCTTGGTGGGATTTCATGGAAAACGATTTTGTCTAACTACTTGTGCGAACTGTACTTGAAAGTGGAGATAATAAATACATTCTGTTGCGTTGTCATCCTCATATAGTGTAAACTTGCAAACAACCCATAAATATCCACCAAAAAAAAGAGAGAGGAAAACAGGATGCTTGTAATTTTGGCATTACGACTGCTGTGTTAAATGACTGTCTTTATGCATACAAAACACAGCTTTATGTTGACTCATTTCCCAGATCATGACCAACGCCCAAGTTTGGATGCAGATAAACGTCCGTGACATCGAGAAAAAATCTAAAGAGAGCTGGTTGATATTAACTTCACAGTTCCTGTTGAATAAATTTTTTAATTGTTGTACTGCATCTTTTAAAACTTGAATTTAAAATTATCAATCATTGCGAGAGTGACTGCCATCCAAAGTTCCATGTTTGAAAATTTATTTAGATAGGAAAGGTGTCAACTTTGCCTGCCTTACTTACAATTGACACTAAAGAAAGTACCAAACCTTTGAGCACTATTGTCATCAGGCAAGCAGAGTTTGGACTCAACCGTTTTAGTGGAAAGGATCCGTGGTTGTTTCAGGACATTGATGGTAAATAATTTTTAACTTATACACAGAAACATTTCATAGAACGTAGAACACAACGTTTATATAGGATATTTGACCAACTATTCACATAGAAAAAAATTAGCCAAATGATAATGGTGACATTAGAAATATGGCAATATTTCATTTCTGTTCAATACAGTTATTCAACCTTTTAATTTTTTAAACCTCCGTTCCCTTTTAGCCTGTTCTCAACAAACGCTTACACTTGTCCGCCCAGTTAGCTACGAGGAGTCTGCAATAACTCAAGTAAGAATATTATAAACATTTTAAATGATTTGAAAGTTTTCACCATACAAAAAAAACCCTTATTCTCCTGATATTCTTGGCACTTATCTTAACAAGATTACTTCATTGTTGGTTAGTAACAAGTTTGTGCAAATTGATTTTTACAGATGGCCAGCAGCAAAAATTTAAAAGGCTGTGAAGTGAAAGCACCCGCTCATCTTAGTCACTGCACAGCCGACAGGAGACGATTTAAACTATTTGTGTTGGTGATTTTCATATGATTGGAATTGGTAAGTTAGATAAGGTTGTTGTTGTCGTGTCTCTTGTAATTTTTATTTCACGTGATGCAATAATGCATTTATTGTAGGGCATTGTGGTTCACCCAACAAAGGAATCTGAAAGGAAGGGAGTATTACGACTGCCATGACATGGAGATGCGCAAGGCCTTTGCGTATGGGGAACCTGTCCTTCTGGATGGAAATCGGTAACGTGGGATTATGGATGTATGGAAATCGAAGAAATAAAGCAAACACTGTTGTGTTCATGCTTAAGGCAAGAATACATTTGCACAAATTGAGAGTATTGTTAATTCATTACTTTAACTAAATGTGTTTTTCAAAAACTGTTTAACAAACTAAAAGTTAGCAACATCCCATTTTATTCAGTCTGAAAGTAAAAGATTTTTGTATTGCTAACCATTCAATCGAGTTCAAACAATGCTGACAATTTTTTTTAAATGCACCCCGTTGAGAGTTGACTTTATATTGATGACTGGACATGATCAATAAAGGTCAACGATTGTCTTTGTATTTCTTACTAATTATTGACACGATGTTATATATTTAATCACAATTAATCCCTGGTTTATCTGAAGTTGAAGTATGAATAACAGACGGTTTAAAAACGGCTAGTTAAAACTGGGAATTTGTTGGAAACTTTCTGTATACCTCTATCATCCCTCGTCATAACTACACATGATTCTGCTGCTTTCAACGTAATTAAAACTAGCCCAGTTTATTACTAATGTTCTTGTTGCCTTTTTCCTACTTTCTCAATACAAGCGTTTGCAATATCAATATCATGTCTCTGTTGAGTGTTGTGATTCCTACTTGAAAAGGAGTGTCCACTTCACCCTGCGACCCTTTCTTTCTATTTCACCCGTACTATGTAGTCTAAAAATCCAACAACCAATTCAATTCATCAGCAAATTTGAAAGCATATAAATTTAGATAAACAGTAGCAACGACAAAGCATCCGAATCCATTTTATTTTTGAAATTTTCACGTTACCCAATTTATTTCTTGAGCTCACAATATTAATAGGTGTAGTTTGAAAAATTCTATCGAGTTTAAACAGGATGATTTTACCTACCTCAAGGTAAATCCCACAAACCTTCGAAGGTAAGTCCGTAAAAAGAAACCGGAAGCTGTAATTTCCAAGCCTGGTTTGTCTTTAAGCTCAATATTTGGTGATGAACGGGCGAGGTCAGCTCCTGCAGCTGAAGCAAGAAGCTCCTCTCGTCCAGGAGTAGAAGCTTATGCTCAAGCTAGCAAAGTTTTCAAGTTTGGCGTTTGCAAACTTGAAATAGCGTCAGGTTTAACGACCCCGTAGAAAGGATTGTACAGCTAGAAACGCAGACTTCTAGTGTGAAGAGGTGGATAAACGGAATCCATGCAATATTTTGGTTGTCACAGAAATATTTTAGGAGGCTTGTGAAATGATAAATCACAAGTATTTATCAAGTAGGCGAATGGGAGTTCAAGCTCGAGTGGAGCCATCCAATTGACAGAAGTTGAGACTTTTTGAAGAAGAGAAAAACGTTAAAAGGTCGAGTGAAAGGTCCACCAAGTTGTGAGAACATGAAGGGGCTTTAAAGACTGCAGTTTATTCATTTGAGAATGGGAACGGGAAAAAGCAGACAATCGAATGGAATCCGGAAGCAGGGCAGATAATGGGATTATCGAGCATGAACTATTGAGAGCATAAAAATGTTGAAAGTTGACAGCGTGAGCATAATAATATGAGTTGAAAACAATATGTATTTTGCAAAGCATTCATCGTGTCTAATATGTAGCAGTTTATAAAAACACATACTCTCTTGCAAAGCAACTCGTGGAAGCTCAACCTTCAAATTTTTAGGCAGCTGAAATTTCATGTAGCATGACTGATCTTTAATTGAAAATTGTACACAAAAGCACTCGCTTTGTAGGCAAAAAGAAAGCAGGTTGCAAACCTTTATTTTTTAACTATATTTCTAACACCGTTGTTCATTAGCAGATTTTACACATTAGCCTTTGTTTGCATGCTTACGGCAATAAATAGTTAACAGGTGGGCTTTGAATAAAAAATGAAATTGAAGTCGGCATGATCTGGTGTGCAATTGATAAATATGGACTGCTCGGATTTTTGCTTTACTTACAAAACAAAATTTGCGTAGTGAATAATGCAATATGATGCATTTTTGTCAACTTTCTCTCAAAAACACAAAAAGATTGTAGATAGGGAAGTAGTAGAAAGCAGAAATTTTTAAAAAACGTCAAGTGTCTGGGGTAGAAAAGAATCTATAAAACTACTTTTTACTTTTCAGGTCAATAAATTGCTCAGTTTCTGAGTTAGAGTCGCCAATTCAATTTGCATTCCTATTTTAGTGTGTTACCGACACAAAGGTTTTTGCTGCTGCCTTGTGGTAGAGTAGAGGACTCTTTACCGGACTCATACATGTGTCGTATCAATCCGCCATCGCGGCGATCTATTTTAAGAGCTTTTAGCTTAAAGATATCGCCCAAAGCAGAGTACCAAATGTTACAAAGCTAAAAATAATTGAAATAAATAAAATAAAAACTAAAACTGCAGTTAGTATCAAAACTTAAACTGGCGTAGTCCACGATTACTTATCCCCTATCAGGACTTGTCTTCAGGTATTACGTTCGTATTCTGCAGCTCAATTCTAAAAGGGAATGTGCATAGATGAGCAAACCTTTTTGCTTCGTTAACTGAGACAGCATTAACGTAATTTCCAGCAAACACCGGCCCAAACGAAGATGCAACGGAGAAGATGCGTGAGTTTGAGGTTTGACTGGGATGAATGATTCATTTTGTGTGTACGAGCTCGGGTGCCAAACTCACGTTTTTGGTCTTCCTTATGATGACGTTTGCTTCGTTGTGATGATAATGCTTTGCGTTCTTTCTCCACAATTTCCCCAGCGGTACACTCTTATATGTCCGCCCGAACTCGTTCACGAATATATATATAAACAGAAAAATATAGAAAAGAGATAAATAGAATTAAAACACAAACAAATTTCGTCTACAGAGTTACGCATTTAAAATGTATAAACCCCTTAAATGAGAATACTATTCATCTGTAACAAACACTCCAACTTTGTTACATCGCTATGATTCTGCATCGCTTCTGATTTCTGGCGTACACAAGATAACTTTTTCATAAGTTATATGATGCTCTTACACCTCCTACCTAAAAAACGATTTCTCGAACCTACATATCATGCTATAATTGTACACAATTTAGTATATACTCACCTGCAGAGATACGTCACAAAGAAGACAACAAGTTTGAACGTCCGTTGCATACAGATACTTGTTTGATGCTTGTTTTTAGCCGTCTTCGTGTTTTGTTGAGTAAAGTCATTCGTTCACTCCAGTGTATAAGTGTA
>LJIJ01002404.1:0-27468 GCA_001718145.1 Orchesella cincta
CTTCACTGACTGCCCCATTTGATGTTACTTTAGTCGGCTAAGGGTTTACCACAAATCTGTGACCAAGCTCAGTTTCTGTAATACACAGTCTATAAAAGTCTATTATAATACATTAAAAAATAAGCAAGTTCGGTACTAAGGATATTCGTTTGGTTGTGCTTTCAAAGGATATAGAATATCATAAGGCAAATAAGTATGCATTAGTAAATCATGAAATCTGCTACTCTGAACAGTTATCCCTTGAAAACATTAACTGACAAACGGAACGCTTTGTTTAAGTCTGAAATGGGAATAGTTACCTAAAATCTGAAATGGGAACTGTTCCTTAAATCTTAACTAGGAAAAAGCACACTGATATCTTAAATCCGAAATGGGAACAGTTCCCGAAAACGTACTGGGAACAGTTCCCTAAAATCAATTCTAGAAACAGCTCCCTTAAATCTGAAATGTGAACAGTTCCATGAAATCTAAACATTGAACAGTTTTCCGAAATCTGAACATTGAACAGTTTTCCGAAATCTGAGATGAGAGCCGGTTTCTGAAATCTGAAGTACCAAAAATTCCCTGAAATATTAAATCCGAGCTGTTCACTGAAATATCCGTACTAGGAACAGTTCCCTAAAGACTGTACCGGAAACAGATCCCAAAAATATCCGTACTAGGAACAGTTCCCTGAAAGACTGTACTGGGGAACAATTCCGAAAAAATATCCGTACTGGGAGTAATTCCAAAAATATCTGTAATAAAAACAGTTTCCTGAAATATCGGTACTGCGAACCGTTCCCTAAAAATACATGTACTGTCAATAGTTCCTAAAAAATATCTGTACTAGGAACAGTTCCTGGAAAAATCTGTGCTAGGAACAGTTCCATGAAAACTATATAACGTGCCCAGAAATCTGTAATGAAAACAGATTTTAAACTCTGATGGAGGAACAGTTCCCTGAAATCTGAAATGGGAATAGTTCCCGAAAATCAGAAATAGGAACGGTTCCCAAAATCCTAAATAGGACAGCTCCCTTATATCTGAAACAGAACCAGTTTCCTTAAAATCAGAAATGGCAACCGGTCCTTGAAAGTTTACCGGAAACTGTCTCTTAAAATCTGAAATAGGAACAGTTCCCAAAAATCAGAAAGGGGAACAGTACCCTGAAATCTAAAATCTGAAGTAGGACAGTTCCCTGAAATATTAAATCCGAATGGTTCCCTTAAACATCTGTACTGGGAACCGTTCCCTAAACGTATCGTACTGTGAACCGTTCCATAAAAATATCTGTACTGGGGAACAGTTCCCAAAAATATCTGTACTGTGAACCGTTCCCTTAAAACATCTGTTATGTGAACCGTTCCTTTAAAAAAACCGGACCAGGAACAGTTCCCTGAAATATCTGTACTGAGAACAGTTCCCCGAAATATCTGTAAAGGAAACAGTTCCATAAAAATATCCGTACCTGAACAGTTGTCTGAATAAACTTTACTGGAACAATTCCGAAAAAATATCTGTACTGGGAATAATTCCAAAAAAAATTCTGTAATGAAAAAAGTTCCCCAAAATATCTGTAAACGAAACAGTTCCCTAAAAATATCCGTACCAGGAACAGTTGCCTGAAATAACTTTACTGGGAACAATTCCGAAAAAATATCTGTACTGGGAATAATAATGAAAAAAGTTTCCTGAAATATCGGTACTGGAACCGTTCTCTAAAAAATATCTGTACTGGCAACAGTTCCCTGAAAAATCTGTACTGAGAACAGTTCTCCCTAAAATATGTACTGGGAACAGTTCCCTGAAAATCTAAACAGAGAACATTTTCCTGAAATACCTGCTACTGGAACAGTTCCCTAAAAACATATTTACTGGGAACAGTTCCCTGAAATATCTGAACTTGAAGCAGTTTCTTAAAATATCTGCACTGGGAACAGTTCCCTAAAAATATATGTACTAGGAACAGTTCTCTGAAAGAACTGTACTAGGAACAGTTCCCCTGAAATGAATTCTGTACTAGGAACAGTTCCCTGAAATATCTGTACAGGGAAACAGTTCCATGAAAAAAATGTCGTGGGAACAGTTCTCTAAAATATCTGTACTGAGAACAGTTCCTTGAAAAATCTGTACTGGGAACAGTCCCTTGAAAAACCTTTACTGGCCCAGAAATCTGTAATGAAAAAAGCTTTTTAAACTCTGATGGAGGAACAGTTCCCTGAAATCTTAAATGGAACATTTCCCAAAAATCAGAAATATTAGCGGTTCCCCAAAATCCTAAATAGGACAGCTCCCATATATATGAAATAGAACCAGTTCCTTAAAATCATAAATTACAACAGGTCCTTGAATTTTTACTGGAAAAACTGTCCCTTAAAATCTGAAATTGGAACAGTTCCCAAAAATTCAGAAATGGGAACAGTTCCCTGAAATCTGAAGTAGGAACAGTTCCTTGAAATCTGAAATACAAATACACACATGGACAGAATAAAATGAACTTTTGGCTGCGTCATGTATTACTGTCTGTAAAAAATTCTTGCATGAGGTTTGGTATACGAAACCAAGTTTACTACACAGAGAACAATCTGGAGCATCTGCTCCCACAAAAATATTTACAATTTCTTATGTCATTTGGTAGGGAGGTGACCGTTTTTGAAAACTTCCCCAAACACGCTGGACAAAAATAAATGAACTTTTTACAAAATGAAAAGTACAATAACCTAAAAGTGAAAATTTGTATCATTTTAGATGTTAAACTCGCTTAATAGAAGCACACGTACGTTTTACTTCCTGTTTGTGCACCCACTGAAGTATTCTGACCACCACTGGAGCAAACCGTGGCGCTAGGGACACGTTCTCATTTCCATTTCAGATTTGGCCAATATTTAGTAAACAGGAACGGTTCCAATAAAATAACAGGGAACGGTCCGTATATAAATTAAACTAGGAACGGTTCCCCAATATAAATTAAACAGGGAACGGTTCCCAATATAAATTAAACAGGGAACGGTTCCCAATATAATATAAACACTGGGTGGAACAGAAGGTTCCGTATGATTATTATAGTTTGTAAAACATTATATTGATAACATCAATGTAGGTTCATATTGCTATATAACACCTTACACTAATAACATTTCAAAGTCCGTGTTGAAAACACTGCGCTAGTGACCTAACAGGTCGATCTCAGTACTATAGTTCGTATATAGAATTCAGAGAGATAAACGTCTGTCTCGACAAACAGATTTTTAAAATTTTGTATTGAACTATTAGCGCTTGTTTGGTGAAAGCTCGCTTTGCTTTCTCCAGATAAACTAATCACACAACCAGCCACTCAGTGCATCGTTATTAATTGAGAGGATATTTTACTCGCTATACATATCTATATAGTGTTCTCTCGTTTCGAGCTCCTTAAACGATACATTTCATATATATACCACTGTTATTTAAAGAAGTCTTGTGGACAGTGATGGCGCTCAATAGTTGAGAAGAAGCTGAGAGTTCAGCTCTTATTAGGATTTATGACGCTATATCATCCTGTAAGATTAATAGTGAAACCTTTGCACACTCATGTTTATATATTTCGAATCGTCCAATTCACATTAATAACTCAAAGATTATGTGTTCAATGTTCATATTTATACGTGGTAATTCAATAGTGTGGTTCCGTTCACGGTTGTACATTCATATTAACTCTCTGTTTCGACTATGTAATCAATTGTACTTAGTAGATTTTCCTATACATCAATACTGAAAGATTTTATCTACGTACTTATCTGTCTACGTTATAAGGTATAAAATGCTACGCGATTTTGACTTCCATCAATCACTCTTTACGTAAGACGCTCGCTCTATATAGAGTCTGTAAGAGTTTAGGTCAATATTATCATTTAAATAATGACTTAAGAGTGAATGAGCGCGTCTTTGTGGATTATAAATTAGCTAAAGTTTGTGATTTACTAATCCAGAATATGTGAAATAAATATCATGTACAGCATTCGTTTTAATAGTATTGTCTCTCAACTGGTTTATGTTCTAACTTATTGAAAGAGTATTAGACTGAATTCATTAGCTAGAGTTTCAAGTGAGAAGTGCGGACACGCAGAGACTGATCAGAGGCAGTATCACTCTTGCTCACGTGTGCAATAGTAAGTATGCAGTGTGTACCAAGGCTGTGTGATGTGTCGTGTCAGATTTATACTGCTTTTACATAAAAGTCCTTAAATTACATTGCATTCATAACTCGAAATCGATAATTCAGTCCCTACTACTAATAGATTTAATTCTCTCTCAATATCACAATTCTATAATACTTATCAAACAATTAGATTATATGGAAAGAGATAGTTCATACTCTCTTGTTATTCACCTTGATCAAAAGTGGACTATTTCTGTATCGCGCTGCATGAGGCTATTGGAGTAAAGGGAAATAGCACAAGCATTTTGCAACTGTCCAACGTGGTTATCTCAAATAGCTTGTTTTAAATGTGAAACAATCGTTCATGGTTTTAGACATTGCCACCAGTGGCATGCGTCTGTGCCGTATTCTTTTTCCTATGTAACAGGAATAGCTGTTGGAGACAAAAAATGATTTGAACCTTTAAGCAATGGACCAAACACGAAAAATGTGGTCGACCAAGAAAGGCCACAAACAAAGAATTGGCATTAGCGTCAGTAGATTGGAATATTTAAATTAATATCTTCATTGACGTAGTTGGATCGTATTCGTAAAACGCAATTAATTTTCCTTAATATTCGAAAGTTTAGCATAGAGTGTTGTTTTATTCCCAATATAAATTAAACAGGGAACGGTTCCCAATATAAATTAAACAGAGAACGGTTCCCAATATAAATTAAACAGAGAACGGTTCCCAATATAAATTAAACAGGGAACTTGAAAAACCTTTACTGGGAACAGTATCTTTGAAAAAATCTGCACAGGGAACAGTTTCCCCGAAAAATCTGAACTGGGCACAGTTCCTTTAAACATCTGTACTGCGAACAGTTTCCTTGAAAAATAGTATTGGAAAAGTTCTGAAAAATTTGTACTGGGAACAGTTCCATGAAAAATCTAAACAGAGACAGGTTGTCTGAAAACTCTGAACCAGGAACAGTTCCTGAAATATCTGTACTGGAAACAGTTCGATGAAATATCTGATAGGGAACATTTTCTCTGAAATATGTACTCGCAACAGTTCCTAAAAACCGTACTGCGAAAGTCTTTGAAGTCGTTACCTGGGAACCGTTTTTCACGAAAACGAAAAGGGGATAAGTTCCCTAAAATGTTAAATGCGATCAGTTCCCTAAAAACTGTGCTGGTAACAGTTTCCCAATAATCATTTTCCTCGAAATCTGAGATGGGAGCAGGTTTTCGAAATCTGATTTAGGAAACGTGCCGTTAAGTCTTCACAGGGACCGATCCTTATGGTCTGAAGAGAATAAGTGGCCTGAATCTAAATCTTAAGTAGGAGCAGTTCCCTGAAATATTAAACCCGAACAGTTCCGTAAAATCTGAATTGGGAATGGTACCTAGAACAGTTTACGAGGAAACAGTTACATATAATCTTAACTAGGAAAGAAACTTGAAATCTGAGCTGGAAAACAGTGACCGGAAATCTTAAATCTGTGCCAGGAACAGTTCCGTGATAACTATATACTGTGCCATAAAATTTGTTCTGAAAACCGATTTTTAAACTCTGATGGAGGAACAGTTCCCTGAAATCTTAAATAGGAACAGTTCCCAAAAATCAGAAATAGGAAGAGTTCAAAAATCAGAAATGGGAACAGTTCCAAAATCGAAATGGGAACGGTTCCCTAAAATCCTAACTAGGACAGCTCCCTAATATCTGAAATAGAACCGGTTCCTTAAAATCCGAAATGGCAACCGGTCCTTGAAAGTTTACCGGAAACTGTCTCTTAAAATCTGAAATAGGAACAGTTCCAAAAATCAGAAATGGGAACGGTTCCTTGAAATCTGAAATGGGAATAGTGTCCTGAAATTTAAAACTGAAACGGGAACAGCCCTCTAAAATCTTAACTCGAAACATCTCCATAAAGTATGAATTGAGTACGGTTCCCTTTAATCTGAAATCGGAAAATGTCCCTAAAATCAGAAATGGTAACGGTTCTCTGAAATCCTAAATGGGAAGCGTTCCTTTAAAATTAACCAGTGAATGGCAAAAAAGGTTGCTTTCGTTGAAAGACAAAACGGTCGCATGCCAAAGAACTAAATAAATGCTTTCTCGATTAGAGTTAGCATTTGGATGAGTCCTGTTTTATCGGCCGCCGAAAATGACGTGGATCGTGGATCATAATTTTTATTAGGTTCATGACAATCATAATTTTTATTAGGTTCATGACAATCATAATTTATTGGATTGACCCAAGTGTCATAAATTCTTTATTATCGGTTTATATTGTGTTGACTTTGGTTTTTATTATAAAATGAAATAAACCTTAGGATTGTTATATTTTCATTTTCCCACTTTTCTAGTTCGTATTCATTAGAGTACATGAAACCAAACACAGGTCAGATTTTATACTAGCAGAATGAAAGGAGTTGTTGTGCGTATCTTGACTTTGCTTTTACAAAGCTGAATTCAGTTATGACTCGAACTCCACTAATGTTTATATATAATATCAGTATTTACTGTTTATAATTTCTCATATACTCAATGTTACATTTTCTGCGGCCGACAAAACGGACTCATCCAAATGCAAACTCTAATCGAGAAAGCATTTATTTAGTTCTTTGGCATGCGACCGTTTTGTCTTTCGATGAAAGCAACCTTTTTGCTATTCACTGGTTTAGGTCTTTTTTCATGGTAAGTGCTGTTATGTTTAAGTATATATACTGCATTTACACTGCCACGATTGCTTATTTTATGTCATATTTTTTATGAATAACTTACATAGCTATAGCATATATACATAGTTGTACGAGTGTAGAGTATCGCAGTAGAATGTTTGCCGGAAATAGTTTTTGCAATTGGCTAACTATAGATGAACAATGTGACTTTAGTTTGCTTTCCTTAACTCCGAAATATATGAAAAAGCTCGTTGGTTAAGCAGTTTTTTTCACATCGTCACCCATGTAGGTTTGAAACTGATACGGTCAGGTTGGAAACATTTTGCTATATATGCGTATATATATTATGAGCATCTAAAGATATCATCACACTTGATGTTGGATATTATGCAGAAAATCTCAATGGAGATTATAAAGTTCATTGGAGCATTCGTATTATCCAACAAATTGCATACATGCATAACCAATACATGTATTTATACATGTAACCGAATGCTTTAGAATTAATTGTGAAAAGCGCTCCCCAATAACCAGAAAGATATTTATTCAGCACTAAGAATGTGCTTCTCGGTACCCGCAGTACTGAGTGAAAAGTGCTAAGAACTGAATTAAACCCAGTTTCACGGTACCAATCATGTGCACTTGTGTCCAGTAAAGACTGGTACCAGTTCTGTACTTAAAGTACTCCGCTGAGCACCACTTGAGCACTGTTTGAGCACCGGAAGTACTTCGTGTTTTTTTTGTGTTTTTATGCAATTTACGATGCAATTATGAATTTATCATGTATGTTTTTTAATTTGAAGCAACATTTTGTTGCTTCCATCATATTTTCACTTCATAAAGTGTCTGTTAAAGAAGGGAAGGGTCACACAACACACCAAATCATGTGATTGGTCGACATCAAACTTACAAATTTTCCCCTGCTATAGTACACAATAAAGCAAACTAACTACTTGTACAGTTAACTTAACAAACACTTGAAATGACGATCAAATTTTACTTTGAATATCCTAACTTATACTGACGTTGATACTATCAACAACATGATTATGAAACAAGCTCACGACAAACAAACAACTGAAATCTAAATGACTATCCTCACTGTAATTAGAAACCAAAATAACAATATCCCCTACAATTACTTGCCTAGCTAATTTTAATGGTCGAACTTAGCGAACAACTATCAGGATAATGTCGATTCTCAACACAAGTACTCAAACAACAACCCGTGCCCAATTATACAGTGTGCCGGTTGTAAACAAACAACAGTCAACAACATGAACCAATGTATGAGGAGCAATGCAGAAAGAATGAACTTGCTTTTAGCGCGCAGTCTTTGGTATTCGAGGACCCCAAACGGTTCAGCACTCGTTTGGTGCCCACGGTACTTCTTTGCGTCCTTCATTCAGTTGCGAGATTTTTGGTCACGTCATGATCGTTGAGTACTCTCAGCACTTTGTCCTAGAACTTCAAGACCCACTGTAGAACTTCTGCACCGCATAAAATGGTTTAGTTTAGGTTGGTTATTGGGAAATATCTGCAGTAGAAATGTAGGAAGTATCAGATACACGCACAAATTCTTTTAGTTCTGCACTAAAAATTTGTTTAAGGGTTTTTGATTCAGTATTCCTAAAACACTTTCTTCGTATCATCAGAAAGAATTCCCAAATAATTCGATAACGACAACGATAAAAAACCACGTCAATCCTTTAAAAAAAGTGTTTAAATAGCAAAAACAATTTGAATTCAGTTGAAACCCAATTTTAAAAACACATTTTAATTCCCACGAAACAATTTTCTTAGCTTACTTGTGCTTTTATTTTGGTATTCAGTACATGTATGTAATACAATTCTATTATAATGACTTATTCAGTTTAACGCTAAAACAGATACTGGTTTCTGGTTATTCATTATATCAGAAGAATTAATGATGGTAGTATTGTATACATATATATAAATTTACGTCTATGTTAAACAAACTTGTAAATATATTTCTACGTTTATCTTCATTCACACGAACTTGTTCAAGATATGAAAGCGAATAAATAATTTTACGTCGGCTTAATAAATATTTGACTACTTATACACCGTAAAAAGTTAATATGAAAACGAATTCTTTGTAAAATACATTAAGAACTACGTGCTAACTTGATATATACCAATCAAAGACACAAATATAATGTTATGTTTCTTACACAAATAATAAACAATATTATTAGTACAAACTGGAACTAGCTCAATGTAATATGATAATCCTATCCAACTTAAAACAATAGGCAGTTCACAGTACAGGAATAATTAACCTATTATAATTAAATTAATATTTATAAGTTTATACGACTTCAACACCAAGCTTTTACATCCAAATTTGCAATTAACATTGTATAATTCTTCTTCAATTATCCCAGAAGAAGTGAGATAGTTGCGTCCAGTATGATATCATTTATTTCCAGTGCAGTTTCCCGTTTAGTAAAGAAAAACCTTCCAAGTTTGAATCCAATCGGATGCATGCATCTTAACTGTCGCTGCTCCAGTTTCCCCATCAATTTTCCTCTCCAGAAGCGAATAGTTTCAGCCGTGTAAATCAATGGCTGTGATGCATGAAAACAGAGGAACAAGATAATGATGTTGATACCGATCACAAGTAAGCATCCAATGATGACAAAGAATCGGAAGCTGTCATTATCGTACATTGTGATAATAAAATAGTTGCCAATTACACATAAAATAATTCCAACAGCTGTTAAAGTTGGAGCAAATGCTTCCACATTTTTGTTTCGACGTCAATTAGTAACGTTGATTCAATGTACCGTTCCCTTCGCTTCCTGAAATTCAAGCGAAGACTGAGATTGGTCTCATTTGCTCCCTTTGGTATTTTGGACGTGTTCTCAGCAACTGAGAGGCCAAGCGCGTTTTCCAGGCATTCAAAAACTGGCTTTAGAATGGCTTGTAGATATATTTCGAGCTGGCTGCTAGTTTTGGTGATTGATTTACCCTCGCTAAGTTGATAGTTTTCCTCTGTTTCCGTTTGAATTGTGCGCACGTAGGCGAGAAAAGAAAGTATGCATAGACCGCACGTGTTCGCACCAATAAATACAAACGAGGTGTATACAAGACTCCCTAGCAAACGACGTGGTACTTCTGGAAGGACATTCTGTAGCTCTATATTAAATGGATCCTCGGATCGTAATAATGGATAAAAAATTGCCACTATCGGAAAGCAGAAGAACATTCCAGCCATTCCATAGCCAACAAGCTCTTGAAGGTCAGGAAGCCTCGTTGAACATGGCCACCTTGTTGTTTGCTTTGGATAATTTTGACATTTGATTGCCCAAGAATGAGCCGGTTTCCGCATCACCTTCCATGGTATACATGGTAACTATTCCTTGGATTATCATCGCTACTGCAACTGCGTATAAAGTCAATTCTTCGACATTTAACTTACCGTGTTGATTGAACTGGTTGTTAATGCGGTAGCAACGGTGGATGCAGTATATAAAAAATATAACCGCGCCAACTTTCATATAATTCCAGACCAGCATTTTTTGCGGTTTTCGAAGGTTTGGGTTTGGGATTATTTTCCTCTGTAAGATGTCATACTGAATTGGAAAGTCGAAAATTTTTTGGTAGGTTTTTAGTACATTTATGTAAGCCAATACAAACCCCATGGTTCCTAACTGGTTGGGGCACAGTAGATTCAGTATACTTGACGGATAACAAGAAATCAAGGGATCGACAGGTGCAGTTTTTGAAGAAAAAAAATTTGTTTAGGAACTTTAAGAGAGGCTTCCTATCTTTGTAGAAGAGTCTTTAAAAGTGGAGCTGACCTAACGAATGTCAAAACTGGACTGCTCTATAAGAGAAATCTTCTTTTTGTTGTTGGTGCATTTGATTGCCAGTATGGGGGTATTTTTAGTCCTTGATTTAATTTTCTAAAATTTAATCTCTTACTACATTGCCTTTATTAATTTTAAATTGAAATTATATTCTTCCAATTTATTTCGATGAATATAAAGCAATAATCTGTCCTTTTTAAGAAAAACTAGTTTATAACTTCTAAGTTAATAGTTTCCAGTATTGAATTTGAATTTGTATGTTCACATTAATGGCTTTTTTTAGTTTGAATGTAGATCAATAGAAAAATTATAATGTAGATCGAATTAAATTGGCTGTTATGAAAACTTTAAAAATATACCGAATTCTTTTAGCTTTTTAACTTAGCAACATGTTTTAGTAATTGATGCTGTGATGTTCCAAGAAAATACGAAATAGGCTATTTCTAGTGGTGTAGTGGTTTGAGAACTTATATCCTGTTGTCACAAAGCGTTGCGAGGTGTCATATTAGTAGTTATTTTAGTGTAATTACACATATACAAGGATACTTAAAGTATGTGTTTTGGTTGATAATTATCTTGACGTGTTTCGCTGGCCAAGGGCCTTAATTGCCCTGATTACAGATAGAAAACTGTAGAGACCATTGAAATGCGTTCTCATATGATAGTACAACCCATTACACATATCCAAAAGATGCAATATTTAATTAGCTGAATTTACATGTAGAGATCTTTGAGAAGCCTTACAACCTTTGATGAAGAGTCTGCATGTTTATCACTACCTGACCACAAAATTCCTACTGAAATGATAAATATCCTGATATTTCAAAAAAAACCATACACATTTACATAAAGCAGTTCGACGACAACAACATGATTTAACCCCTCCAGTTGTTATACAGAAAATTTGAAAATACACTGGAAATCTTAATGAAAGATGTGCTTTTGTTTCTATCTTGATTTATATAATTTTGTGGCTAACGTAGTTGGGGAGCACCAAAAATACGGTTAATGAACGAGTACAAGGACGGGTGTCTACTGGACGAAATTTTTAGTTTAAATCGTGGAGAGCTATTGCTGGTTAGTTTCGTTTTGTTGCCGTAAAACAGAACTAACTGTGGTTTCACAAACGACTTACAGGCAACAAAAAAATGCCCACATTTTCCTTTGCAGTTTCTATTTCTGTCCATTTCAAATGTGAAATTTGTAGTTTTAAATTGTGTTTTAAAACGGTTGTTTTCATAACTGATTTTGTGTTCGTTTAAATTGAAATCTTTTATAAGCAATTTTTCTATTTTTTACAGAAATTATTTATATTCTTCTCAGTTAGCAAATTCTATGTTAAACTAGATGAGGTTTTTGTGATTTTATGTTCGTATAATTAGATGTTGAATCTTGATTAATATCGGCAACTAAAATAAAGTGCTTTATTAAATTTGAAAACCTATTTCAATTAGTTGTTCAATACAGAAACATGCACGTTGTAAATTGTTTTTGTGTATTAATATAAAATTAATTTGAAGTCTGTTGTGATATTTCTGGCGATGTAGATGTCAAATAAATGGAATCATATCCTTCACCATAAGCAGTGTTGTATAGTTTCAAATTGATGGTGACCTCATTATATTACAAGTCCTGTAATCCTGTATGCAATTATTAGGTTCAAAAAGCAAAATCTGTAAATGAAGTGTTAAGTACTGTTTTTAGACACTAAAACTTGTAGTATAGATACTTGTGTGTGTAGTGCCTGCAATGCATTATAACATAGATCAAGTATTAAGTAGCGCGTACTGGCGCAAAAATGCAATAGTAAAAAAAGCTCAACGTATAAAAGCAAAAGTGGCATGGGCTGAAAGCCTGTACGATGTAGTTTCATTGACAATTTTTTTAATTTGTCAGTATGGATTTATATTGAAGAACGAAATGAATTTCCAAAGGTAAGTCGAAATCCATTTTTCCGGGTGTTTAAATATTTAAATATTTAAATTTCTCTTTCACAAATTCCAAATGGTGGAAATACTTGTGACCAACATTAACGGTATGTTTATTTCTTCATATTCTTACAAAAAATTTAAGAATGTTAAAACATGTTATTTGTTTTACAGAGGCTTTGATTATCCGTGAAATAATTTCTAAGAATTCCTTTACTACAATTGATGGGGCTAATCGGAGTCAAATCTTTGTGGATATTTTGCTGTCTGAAAATAAAAATGAATCCTTCAATACTTTGTTCATGTTTAAAACTGTTCAAACTGAATCAAATTTAAAATTGGGTGGAGTTATACTCAACGTTTTAAATATTAATCCGTTTTTTTTCAAAACGAATCTTATCAGTTTCTCCCAAATAATACAAGAATCGATTATATTAATACACTCGTGGAATTTTCAAAATTTTAATAATAAAATACTTGTGAATTCTTATATGTTTACGAACAACAGTTCATTCATGGAGACCTGGCCGCAAGAAAATGTTTGTTGGATTCAACTTTGGTGCTAAATTTGCGATTCTTGACTTTCTCATCAAACTCTACAACTAGACAACCCTACATTCAAGCGTTTCAATCCTTTGCCGTGGAGCATGGGCTGCCGTGAAGTGTTATGCCGAAACGTGAGTTTTCGATCCAGTCAGCGATGGTGGAGTTTGGCATTACAATGTGGGAAATATTTACACTTAGGTGCAGACACAAATCCAAATTTTAAGAATGACTTGCACACGATTACTCGAAGTAAATAATTTGGTGATTCTGAATATGTTATATTTTAGGAAAATTGCCATTTGCAGAATTCGATTTGTTCACCGGGTTTATCACTAAATTAAAGGAAGGCCTTAGACTCCCACAACCAGAATATGCGTCAACTGAAAGGTAAATTTAATGAATTCCGTATGCGATTATTTCAAACTACCTAACCTGAAATTTTTGATAAAGTTACATTTATTATTTTAGCCATTCAAAGTAGCTGCGATTGTCTTGAGCAGCCAATCATGAGCCATAGACCTAATTTCAACGAAATTGTTTTGACTTTCTTTAAGCACCTTTATGCTTCTAGTGCTCCCTCAAGATATCTCTTACCCGTTACGCTCCCTTAATACAGCGTAATACTTTATCCTTCATGCCGTACAGATGTCTTTGTATTTGGTTATTGCTTTTACAAAATTATAGCAAGGAACACTTAGAATCAAAATTATTTTCAAAATATTAATGTCAATTTCACACAAGTAACATGATAAGACATTGTTAACTTTGATAATGCAAGATAAAATGCGTTTATATCAAAGAAATTACATATACTCACTTGAAGAATGTTTCATAACGTAAGAGATAGAAAGAGTACTGTGATTCTATGACGATTATAAGCAAAGCATTAGAAGATAACCCTGTTTCGTCAACTACTAAATTTTAATTCGAAACCCCATAAAGGTGATCGTTTCAAAATTCACAAAAATTGTGTTAAATAGTCTCTTATCTCCTTATATTTCTGGTTTATAATGATAGTTTTCGGGAAACAATGGTTAATTACAAATTTACTGCTGTACTTTTACATAAAGACGAAATGCCCATTTTAATTAAAAGATATGCAGTTGAATACAAAACTTGCTTGTTTGCATTAATTCTGCTCAAATCAGATGGAAAAATTTCCAAACCAGTATCTACCTTTGGCAATGATTATAAACGGGTAAAAAAGATGTTTACCACTTAACATGTATTTCAAGTGAGAACTCTGTATTCATATGAATATGCATATAAAAATGCCTAAATATTCTTCTCTTCCAAAAATAAAAAACACATCCACTTTATTTCACAGTCAAGTATTATTTTTCAGGATTGAGGCTACTCACGCTCTTCTTACGGGATATAAACTTAATATCTCGATACCATCGGATGAAACTGATAAAAATGTGTTATTTTAGTTACTACTAGAAACCACAAAAGGACGTGGACGTGTTTATGACCATGAATGAACCATTAAGCATAAAGCCATAGTCAGTGCATTACCGACTAAGGACCAAGGTGGACCAACGGGTCCAGGCCGGAGCGTGGCTGACCTATCAAATTTCCTACAATCTTTTGGCTTTTAGTCAATTTTAGTGAATTTACTCCGTTTCGGGCCAGGCCGGACCAAATTGTCCGTACGGCCCTGGCCATAGTAAATGTGTGAATCAATAGAATTGAAGACAGGTTACTCAGATTATGCCTGAGTTTGGTGTAGCAGTTGTTATCTCATCATAAAACATTTATTCTGTGTAAATATGGTACATTGCTGGATGCTGTTGTATCGTCTGATAAATCCCATCCCAAATTATTACGCGAAACATTGGAGCATTTTGTTTTAAATTTTATTCTAAACGTGAAAGGCGTGTAAATAATAATTACGAGAAATATATCAATGTTCTGCGGGGACATTGATCAAACTAGAACCCGAGTTTTGGAAACATTACTTGATAGTCAGGAATGTGAATGCAGATTTTAGGAAAAAGTATGCTCGTACGAAACAAACGAACTGAAATATCTGAACACGCTAAAATCTGTAACTTCAAGTAAGGAATAATTACATTTTGAAAAATTTGCCCTGTCGTTAAAACAATTGAAAAATTTTAAATTCATTTGCAGCCAGGACTTGACTCCGTTTTATGAGCTGCTGGGATGGAAAGATTGCAAATATTGACTGTGTTCAGGGCGGATATTCTCGATTAATTCAACAATATACATTAAAACGCAGACACATTGTGTGAAGGCTGTATAAATATTACTGGAGAATCGGTTAAGGCACTAATCCAGGACACTGTTTCAACACCGCCGCCTAAAGTGATGCTATGCAGCCTAAACAATATCAAAACCAGTATGTTTTTCTTGAATAATGCAAGAGCTAACAAATTGGCGGGATATCCGTCAATCATCAGCATTCAGCTATCGGGATTCGAGAGTCCTGTAAAATACAAAGTTAAATTTTCCCTTAAACGAGAATCCTTCACCTCAAGCAGTGCTTGTAAAATCGAAGTAAGCACACATCAAATCATATTGCAGCATTGAATGCGAATTGGAAATTAAATGTGTATAGACTTCGTGAGGCAAATACGTGTTGAAGGACTGTTCAATTGGTATCCAAACTTCCATTTTGAAGGACTGTAAGTTAGGTGACTACAAAGAAGATTTCTTGCACGTATTGATTTCTAAAATGTGCTTCAATATTAAGGCATTTTTAAACTACATTTATACGTATTTAACTATAAGTTTTCGCTCATGAGCCTTTATTTTCGTAAAAAACATTTTTTAATTTGTATTTTTAGGTAGCTTCTCTGCTAAAAACTCATTAATCTAAAATTGAAAGTTGTTCAAGGTTTTTCAATTAAGACACTATTATTTTCAAATACTTTCAGTTTATTATGTTTGCAAGAAGTCGTATAAAGGACAGAAATTTCCAACCCGGCTATTCCATTTCGTGCAAAGCCATCGGGAAATGAGGTTATTTCAAAATTTAAATTCAAAACTTGTTTTTGGCATAATTTAATTACCAAGCTAATGGTTTAAAAAAATTGGAGCAGTTATTTAAAAATTGGTTTTATTGGTCAAAAATAGACCATCATATTTTTACCAGTTTCTGAATGTCAGTCCATCAGACAAGTCTTAGAAAAATACATAGAATTTCCAAATTTCAGGGGCATTTAGATTAAATTTGACTAAAAGATAAACCAAGCCACAACAGCAACAGCTTTTCTGCACGCCTTTCTAAATTACCAAAATGTTTACCAAAGGATTTCGACGTATCCTCGCATTCCACTTTTATTTAAGTAAGATTTATCTCTGCTCCATGTTCTACTGGGATTACAAAACCGATCGGCTCGTATTAAGCTCCAACTACCTTTACTATTCGTGGATTTCTACTGTCTATTTCAATTGGATTTTATATATTCCGACTTCACTCTTCGTTTTTTATAAACATTTCGTAACTGGTGTGGATTTCGGGAATGAGTCAGCAGAAGGCAAGCGGATTGCGCTTCTGTTCTCTGTTATTGTCATAGTTATTACAGCGTATATCTCTCTCCTCGCATCAGTTATACAGCAGTATCGACGTGACTTCAAAAATCTGATCAATGCATATTTCGACTTGGATCGCAAGCTCACAGGTAAACCAGTTAGCATAAATTAGTACAATTTGAAACTGGAATACGTACTGACTTAATTATTTCATTTAGGGTTTGCAGGAGCAAAGATGAAGTACAGTCCACGTTTTCTACAACTCATCAGAAAATTAAATATCGCTGTAGCGGTTTTTATTATTATTCTCGATTTTATCCCATTCGGATTTTCTTTTGGAATATTTCATCCAGCTCACATTGCCAACCAAATTTTCTATTATTTTGGAATTCCACTTAAATTTAATTTGTTAGGTTTCTGCATTTTTGTCGCACACATTTGGTGGAGTATATCAATGGCAAATATTTGTTTTGCCATATCATGTTCTGTGTTTCAGATTTGTTTCATATGCATCACTTGGACCCAATGCATTCTACCCTCTAAAATTATTCGACGCCAATATATGGATGGTGGATCTTTATATTCTACAAAAAAATTGGGAAACCAGTTGGCAAAAAATATTATCTTCATTTATCGATGTATTCAACATGTTTGTAACCTTCAAGCTGAAGTTACCGGAAACATACGTGTGGCACTGCACATGGTATTTGCGCACGTGCTGTATGTCGTCAGCTCGTTTATTTTTGTAAGGCAAGTCGCCGAATTGCTTAATATTGAGCAGTACTCATTTGTGATTTTGATAATGGCTTGTGTGGCAATCTCATATTTTACAGTTAAAATGGAATGTATTTGGTATGGCATGGTTGTAGACGGGTCAAATGCTGTTAAGAAACGTTTACTGTCGTTAAGTAGACGAACAAAATTCGTGTATGTCACTGCTAAATCCATGCGACCGCATCGTGTTGTGACTACCTATCCTTTCTTCAATGTTAGTAATGAAACAATGTTGGAATTTCTGAATATTAGTAACGATCATTTGGCGAATCTGCTGCTTTTGGAACAATAAGTAGTGTTGATTCGTTTATGTGGCTGTGTGCTTTTAGCAATAATTCAGTTTTCTCTAAAACATTTTTTATCCTTCATTATCTCATGCTAAATGTTAAGTCGTTGACTTCTTGTTCTCGTCGCTTCTATCATTATTAATTTGCTTGGAAAGCCAGTTGATTTGAATGATTGTTTAGCATTATTATTCAGTAGTCCTAACTTTGAGTATTTGATCGTCCGACCTGGGCCCATCTTATGATAATTATTTGCAACATATATAACAAACCTCAATGCATTTTGCCCTTATGTTCTTAAGTATTAAAACGCTGTTAATATATAAAATTTAAATCTACAAATAAAATAAACATATTCTCATAAGGATTCTCAATTCTCATTCATTTATCTACATACCCAAGGACTTTGTCTTTGTCTTCAATTTCAACTAACTATTTTCATACAAATCAACTGCTCAGGTCTCTTCAGGTACAAACTTTAAATACTTTGAGGCAAACAAGCAAAAAATAATTTGGCAATTATGTATTTACTACACAACTTGGAAGGACAGGTTTATATGTGAAAGAATCGGTATAAGAGGGCAGAGGATTTTATTTTGTCGAACTTTCTGCGTCTAACCCAACTCTTTCTTCAGGACAAATTTCAAAAGGAGAAGTTTCTGTAATAGTCACGTTTTGTTCAGGCAGGTAGAGACTAATTCTATCTTGAAAGCTCAAATTATTGCGTGCTACGCATTCATCGCAATTTTATCAATACGTTTCACTCCGAGACAGTTTTGCTAAAAGTTGCATCGATAAAATCAGTCCAATGATTTAATTTATCTTTAATACTATCATTCATAGATTCAGTTGAAGCAAAATTACGTTTTCCACGGTGACATTACAAGTTCTTGACACTGAAGACGCCTTATTGTTATTTCGGAATCGTTATGGAGGAGAAGATGCGGCAATTTTGGAGAATACCTGATATGCTTTTATTTTCGGTATGCGCCTTTTGTTCGTTTTCCATTTAATTTTTAATTCAAGTTTCCAATTTTTTCAGGTGCAAATTTCCGCTGTTCAATGAGCGGGCGCACTCCGTTTATTTTGTCGTACTGGCTTACCAGCCTTTATTATATTACAGTTTACAATACTATTGCACAGTCTTCCCAAACCAGACGGAAATTTGTTTATCAAAACAACGTAAGTATAATTTAGAAAATACAAACAGAAAACCAAAATGGACAAACCCAGCTTTTAACATCTACCTAATTAAGACAGCAAACACGAAAACCATAAATTGTTTAGTTGAATAACCGTAGTTAAAATGATTGTTTTTCAAATCCCAGCTCGACACAAACACGAAAATATGCTTACGTGACCGACATTCGTCTAGTTCAGTTTACCGTCTAGAGTAGACTACGGGCATTAGGCTAAGCGTGTAAAAACCACAGGAGGAGGGAGCTCATCTGTTTTCGAGCAACAACGTAATTAAGCAAAAAACTTACTTCAAACTGAAGCATACAAGTTAAACAAAATTGTAAAACCAGGCAGGAAGTTTTGCGTGCACGAAATATTATAGCAACGAGCAAGACGTGTTTAAATTGAACACGTAGTTTTTATATGTTAATAATAAGCCCCATATATATATGTCATTTAAGGCATACACACTAGTCACTAGACTGAAATCGGAGCAATTGGTTTTAAACCTCTCGTAAACGCCGAAGCAAAAACGTGTTCATGTGAGCCAAACTGGTTTCAAGATGGCATTAGATTTAGAAAACTTGGTGGGGTAGATAAATTCAATTAACAAAATTATTTCTGTGTGATAATCTAGTATGTTGTGTAGATTATAGTTTCTACTTACCAAAAAACTAAGACATCTGCCCAGCATAGTTTTGTTGGTATTTACTTGATTTATTATAAGTATTTTTTTTGCCATTCGGTCATGCCAAGTTTAGCTGACGTTTAGAAAGTCGAACATTATATTTCAAACACATCATCTATATGATACATAGGAGTAGATTATTGAACTAACTGTGTTCCAACACATTGTGTTTAATTATTTTCTCCCTGAATTTAGAGCTAATTTAGCTTCGGCTAATTAAAACCTATATTTCACCAAAGAATTCATTAGCTAGAAAAGCCGTTGAATAAGAAGGTTTCTAATCTACAGTCCCTCTATTTGTCCTGTTACCTTGATGATAAACAAAGTTAGCCCCTAAAAATTAAAAACAAATAATAGAGAAATGTAGAAGGATATATACTCTCCTAAAAACATACTGGCAACTGAAAAATTAAGTAAAAAACGTATCTCCAGGTGAAGTTTAAAAAAATACTCATAGTAAAAATGAAAAATCTGTTCAACTGGTGGATACTACTTGGATACTATACTTTGTGTATCCCCTTCAAGCCCGTGGTTAATTCGTCTTGGCATTACGTATTCAAGGCAAACAAAATTCAAAAGGTGGGTTAAATAACTAAATATTCTATACAAGTTTAAGTTCAACATTTATTATACCATAACTTTCAAATATTTACAGTGTCTGTGTTATGCTGTAATATGGCCACTAATTTGGATTTTACTTTTGACGTCTCGGTTTCATTACATCAAAGGAACTTTGACGAATGAAGACTTCAAAGTTTATTATTACTTTGATGTCGCGGATGAATTGACAGGTCTAGTTTTTTGGGCGCTCCTATTTCCTACCATTTATTCAGGTCCGAAGCGGAATGTACTGCAAAAACTAATAAGCAACAATAGCTTGTCATTAGCAAATCTTAATAGTAAAGTCACCGATAAATCTTACAAAAAGGTATTTTAAAGAACTTAAAACTCGTTATATTGAATTATTTTAATGCCCTCGTAATGTTTGTTATTCCAGTACGGAATTGCATACGTAATTCTTATGCAAATTACTCTGGGTGTTGTCTACTCTACGGCATACATTCTCGGAGCTGAATTTCAGGAGCCTCCCATTCCCATTTCGGAGAGATTTGATAAAGCTGTTGATGATGGGATGGGAAGATTTTTCATGGATAATTTCACAGGAAATGAAACCAAACCATACACAACCAATGAAATTGCAATTGGTGTAATTGAATTAGTATTAGAATTCTTATTCACATTAGCAGAGTTTGTACATTACACTTTATTACTTGGAACGATTCCTGTGACTACTTGGACTGCCGCAAAAAACCTTGAGGTCTCGTTTGCTTTTGCCGAACCAGATAAAAAAGAAATTCTCAAAAACTACGAGGAGTTAAAAACACTATGTGAATCGATTAACTCGATATGGTCTATACCATTATTTTTCTTGGCAGCCGGAGACTTTTTAAGATTAATGTGGCTGCATGTGTTTCTTAATTCAGAATCCCTCGTATTTGTCGTCCAGTATTTAATGGACACAGTGTTTTTAATAATTGCATTAATTCTCATGGCGGAATCTTGCAGAATTGTATGTTACAAATACAACTTCCACTTATCCAATAACAGCTTGTGGATAAGGCGCTTATAATTTTTTACTTATATTGATACATCTTAGGTAGAAAACTTCGAAGCTTGGATTGTAAGCAGAGATGTTAGAATGAATGTTTTCACCGACAAACTAGAGTGGGAGGGGTTGCTACAGGAGTTGGAACGAGGATACGTCTGCATCGGCTGTCCTGGTTTCTATCAATTAAACTATGGGTTCATTTCTCAGGTAACTATTAAGTCTACTTGGTCTGTTTCATATAATGTATGTATATACTTAGCGTGCTTTTACGAAAACTGTTGTTGATTTTTCAGAATATGGTTGTCCTCATTACGTTATTTACCATTAGTAATTTTGAATAGCTACCATCGGTTTTTGGATTGTTCTGGATGGCCTATGAATTTATCCGACGTTTTATTATGAAATATAACGGTTAGAAGTAACAAATTTGACACATACACACATATAAATGTCTATCAAATAACAAAGGAAAGGTCACAAAATAGGAAGTGCACTAAACTCTAACGATGTAGGGGACATCTCCAACTAATTTTTTGCAGAATGCAAAATAAAATAATGCAAAAATGGAATGCTTTTAATATTGCCCGATTTTGTGGTTTGGAATAAACTCTTCAGCCCAGTCTCCAATGTCGTGTCTTGAAAAGTGTAGGACGATATTTGTAAAAAGTTAGCTTATCAAAACATTAATTTCTATGTAATAAACCTGATTTTGATAATCAGCAAAAACTAGATTACATTTTTTACATAAAATGCATAAGAGTTTTTGCCTCATCTCTTTCCATGCATTTCCAGGCATGTTCACTGATCAGCTAATTTGGCGAAAGTGGTCCTGAGTATAATTACGTCATCCTCTAAATTTTTTAACAGTTTTGGAGTATGTGTCAAACTTAAAATCTGAAAGGGTTCAATCCAATATTCAAAAAGAAAACTGCTTGACAAAAGTGTAAACAAGGTTTCAAAAGTGGGATAACGTGGCTATGGACTCTGGGTCGACAAAAACATGTGTAGTTTAGTGAGTTTGCGTTCATAAACCAAACAAACATTCATACTTCCACTCCAGAATGCCGACATTTTTACCACAACTCTGTAAAGGAGAACGGTGACATCAACTTTGCTGTACTCTCAAAGCTTCAAAAAAAGTACAGCAGTACACCACCAACTGTCAGCTTTATATGTTAAGCTTACGAACCGGATCGACTGTTTGAGTTTGGTGTAACAGATTATTAGTTATTATTAGTCAACACATTGTAGTTATTGACGATTAAAAAGTTTCTACTTTTTTCCTCAAAACGGAAGAATTGCAGTACTGTCTAATCTATTTTGAAGTTCCAGAGCGAGAAATATATCAGCAAAAGTTGCCGTTAAAACTGTGATTGCAATGATTTCAAAGACATTTACGAAAATCAACAGAAAGCTTTTTATTATTTTTAGGGGTTTAAGAGGAACCGAATAGTTCTTAAACCTAAACATATTAATCTATTTAATGTTGTTTGATGCTTCCCGTATTCCTTTAACAAATTAAATAATTAGTAAAAAATTGCTTACTATGTAATCAAAAACAATTACTTAGGTACTTACCTAAGTGGATATGATTAAATTGACCATATTTGAAACAGACGACGCACATAAATAGATTAAAAACGAGTTGGTTGGAGGTCAGAAAATGTAAGGTATTGCTTAAAAGCTGAGGTTTTTCCTTGGCTTTTGGTGCTGCTCAAAATTTTTATGGAATTTACAACAAGCTAGCCTGCAAAACTATAAGTATTTCACGATGTTTACGCAAATAATGTTCAAAATTTGGTTTGCGGCTCTTTCAGTGCATTCATTTAACATCGAAAGCAATAGTTTGTTAGATTTTGGAAATAGTTTAAATTCGTTTAAAAGTTGTACCATTCAGTTGATTTTTAATTCTGTCAAACTAAAGGTAAAATGAGAATCAACATGTTTTCAAACCAAATTACAAATTCAAATGTGATAAAAAATGTTTTTAATTTACAGGATGGCATCCCGTCAGAACGATTTGATTTACAACCATTGCCCTTTCCTATTATAATATCAACTTATTTTTATGCATCCATCACTCCTCAGCGTTATGCGCAATATCTGTATTGCGATGGGGTTCCGAAGGGTTTTCAGAAAAGTAGCGAATTATCATTTCGTGCACCCCCTTCCCATAAGCAAAATGGCTTTGTTCTTGTCTACATTTACCCCATATCTTGCGTAAGGTGGACCCAAAAGGTATCATCTTATCTTGCACGCTTGCCTCGTATCCAAACGTTGTACTCCAGATCCATTTTTGATCCAACCTTTGATTACAGAATTAATCACACCTACACTGCAACCTACAAAACATCGTCGTTCTTTATTTTTGTAACAGCCACAAACAATAGTGTTTCACACTTTACAACACCGTCGTTTCTCTTAGGCAATCACCTTGACTTGCTTTGGAAGTCTCCGACCCAAAAGCTAAAAATTACGCACAAGCTGAAAAACTACACTTTAAGCTTGCACAATCTGCCGTTAATAACCGACATTTTGTAGCAAGGGTCGCAATTGCTAGCTGTCTGGATTACAAACATCTTTTACGTCATACTGAACAGCTTTGTTTTAAGAACACAAAGAAATGTGAGCAGGATTACGACTACAAATATAAGTTTCCAATTTATCCCTGGAAAGCTGTAAAAATAATAACAACATCTCAACGGGAATTGGAACAATATCGGAGACGTTGCTATAACGTTGTTCTTCTTAGCTTTCCAATGAACGGTTTAATGTCTGCAAATTGGAATAAAAATTTGCCCCGGTGGATGAACAATGTAAACCAAGAAGTGATGCAAGTTAGTTGTCCAAACTGCACGTTTCGAAAACCTTCTGAATTTAAGTGGGGCTTATACTCAAGGATTTACATGAGGGAACGACGCGAAGAACCAATTTTTTCGGATGGATTCATAATATTTTCTTCGAGAGCAAACGAATTACATTTCGTCACATGTGCGCCTACTGCTAAATCCGGTTTCTTGTCCTTGCTGGGCTACGTGTCTGCATTTGATCCACCCACGTGGATCATGATCATTGTATTGGCAGTCATCAGTGCTGTAATTTTGCATACAATCAATAAAAAGTTAGGAAATACAAGGGAAAATGATTTTTACTGGTTTAATGCAACGTTCGTATACTGCATTCTTCTTGCTCAATCAACAAAAGCTATAAACCAGACAAGATGGGTAGGATGTGCGTGGATATTGGCAGGAATCATTATTACGTTCTTTTACCAAGGAGACAACATAAACAAGCTTACAGCCCCTATCTCGCAAAAGAGGGTTGAAAATTTTGACGACCTTTTGCGGGAAAACTTTACTCTTTTTTCTCCTGGTTCCGGCGACACATCTTTCGAGTTTGCTCAAGTACTCTTACAGTACAACGATAATTTTCAGAGGTTGGAATAAAATTAAAGATTTGTCACTATTTTTGAATTCCTTCACGGAAAAATCGTCGTAGAACAGACCCGTGACTCATTCAAAATAAAAAGACCAGCAACTTCAATCGAATTTGGAAATGCTGCTAAACGAAACTACTACGCGAATCATATTGCCAAATGTGAAGAGTCCGCCTTTCTGGCCAAAATTGGACAGAGTTGAGATATTGACATCGCAACTTGCCAAGCGTGGAATTCACGAAAAGATATATCTAGAAGTAAAGAGCCATACGGAGCATTTTATGACAGCTGGAAATTTTTAAACATGCCGTGGCCGAGTGACCAGTTCATTTTGAGGATGCACTCTTTGCTCCAATCTGGATTGATGAATTTGTGGACAGACTGGGATTCGAGTGGTTACGTGAAACGTAATGTAAGGTGAAAGGTTATTCTATGAATTATGCCTTACAGAATATTGAGACTAAACTCAGGATCGTTAGGGTTTGGTATGAGTAAAGTAATACCACATTTTATTCTAAGGTAAAGAGCATCATAAGTTACATGAGTCATGTATGGAATTACCCCTAAATGAGCCCTACTTAACCTAACGTGACCAAATCCCTCAGTCACGGACGCAGGCGTATCACACCGCGTCGTATGCACACTAGCATGTATGCAGAGGTCCGAATCACACGGACTCCAGAGTAGAATTGAAGACATTGGACATTGGGTCTGGAGCTCTTATATAGCTCCAGCCCTTCTTAACCTAATACATATTCCATACAATTAGCAAGGAAAGAAAATGAGAATGAGTACATTCATAGCAGCAAGCTGCACTTATTCTAATAATATTTGCTTAAATTATTTCTTAAACCTATGCATATAAACTCCCTTACACGCCCCCACAGCTGAACGGGTTGTGCATTTGTTGCAACCCTTTGACCTCCTCCCCCGCTTTTTATTCTTACGTTTACCTTGTAACTTTCTATTACGCTTCGAATCACATTGATAGGCGAAGTGGCCTGGCTGTCCACATTTGTAACATGTCGACTTGTTTGATGGACAGTCAGGTCGCGGTCTTGCTCTTCCGCAATGCAGTGATCTGGTGATTTTGGAGGGTGAAGCGCTATGTAGAACTCGTCCTCCGGAGTTGAGTTTGGAGATGGTACTTTCGTACCAACAAAAGTTTGAGACAAGGTGAGAGGAGCTGGATACTCCAGATGTGCTCGGATGGAAGGGTGCATGCCTGCAGTAAAATGCCGAAAGAGTCGCTCCTCCGGCAATCTGGATCCAGTATTTTCAAAAACAGCATGTTGAACTCGAAGGGCAAAATCTTGAATATTTTCACCAGCTAACTGTTGATATACAATTGCTGGCGTAGCTTAAATTACCAAAAGAAATTACACTTACAATTACACTTAATCTACAGATCTCTCAACAAAATAATTATAATCAGAAGAAGAATTATTATACACAGTTGAAGAGTATACAACTCACGAGTTTGCTTCAAGATTTCTGTCACTAATTTTGACATATACCCCATCGTGAGTGATTGGTTTTACAAAATATTCTGTAAATATATTTGAAAACTTAAATTCTATTAAGCACAAGAAAAAACAACTTGTGTTGTCGAGAATCACTCTCTGACTGATAAATTTTTAAGCAATTATCATACCATGTAGTGCAATTTACTCTTAAATTCTACGGTTTGTTATTAAATTTGAATCTGTGTCTGGATCGGCGAAACTAAGCTCACTTGGCCGATCAAAGTAAAGTTTCAGATTGACGGCATTTTGGGTACCTAATGCTTCATTTGTATCTATATCCTGTAACTCAAAGTGAGCAGCTGAACATTTTCTAGATATCTTGAAAGGACCAGACCAGCGAAGGGAAAACTTTTTGCATATCTCTTTCATCCTGTTGGATAAGATATGAGTTTTAACCAAGACTAAATCTCCAGGATTTGCATCAAATTTTTTTCTCATATTATAATATCTACTTTGCTGGAGTTGTGACTTCTCAATACTGGCAATGGCTTTTTGATAAATGCTAGCAAGCTTCTTTGTCAATTCGTTTGGTATTCAACCGAGAGTCAAAACCATCATATTCAGATTCTAAATTACGGTCTAAAGGAACTTGGAGCTCTCGTCCCATGTTCAACATTGCAGGACTGAACCCAGTAGTATCAGAGACAGCAGTTCTAATGCTAATGCAGTGTATGCAAATACTCATCCCATTTCTTTTGATTGGATTCAACGTAAGATGTCAGGATAGCCCTGATGTTGCGATTCACGCGTTCACAAATATTTCCTGAGGGATGATATGGGGTTGTAAATTTGTGACGTATTCCCCAAGTTTTGCACATGTTTCAAAAGCATGTCCCCTAAAATAAGCTGCATTATCACTCAAAAGTGATTTTGGGGAACCCCATCTACAGAAAATTTCCCTTTCCAATATTTTAATTATGGTCGGGGCTTTCGCATCTCGCATTGAGAATAATTCCACCCATTTAGAAAAATGGTCAACGACTACCAAAAGTTGTGTCTTCCCATTTGAACTACGGGGTAAGGGCCCAACTAAATCAATAGCTAGCATGTCCCACGGCCCATGTACTTTGACGGTTGCATTTCCCCATGTGTTTTGACATTGGATTTTGACTGTTTGGCATTTATTGCAGCTACGGACATATTCATAAACTGTTTTGTGCATTTAACCAGTAAACTCGACGTAAAAGACGGTTTATGGTTTTCCTGTATCCCATATGTCCACTTTGTGGACTATCATGAAAATATTCAAGAATGTCATTCCTCATGCTAATTGGAATGTAGGTAGCAAAGAACCAGCTTTGGTTTTCTTGAAAAGAATATAGACAACTTGCTCTTCAAACCAGACTCACCATGATTCTTTTGAGTGGAATAATG
>LJIJ01002405.1:0-27452 GCA_001718145.1 Orchesella cincta
ATCAGATGGAAGGTCAGAGATGTAGTATGACTGGAATTGATAAGGCGAAAAGCTACTGCTTTTACATAGTTTATTCAATAGATTTTTATCAGTGACAGGAGCGTTTTTTTCGATTTTAAACTTTCTCCGGCTTTCACCGAACCATAAACTGATATTATTTTGCATATGGACAAAAGCTTTTAAAATTTAAGTCAACGACATTAAATTTTCTTTACTACCGACTTGCTAATGCTAAATATTTCAATACTCCAGCTCCTAGCAGAACGTGCGCGTGCCCAGAAGGATACATTCGAGAGGATTGCGAATTGGGTAAATCCATGCTTCGTTGACCAGCCTAATACAGCCAATAAATTGGTTCCAAGAGATTGCAACAACAGAGGAGAATGCAACGCAACTGAGGACCACCACGATTTTAATTGTACGGCTCCTCTTACTTTTAATTTATTATCTTAAATTTTTTTGTAAATAAATTAGAACTTATACGTATTGTATTTCAGGCCTCTGTAAATTCGGCTACTGGGGAAAAGAATGCAACTTCACTGACCTCTGCAAAGTAGACATGAATGGAACAGCTCGACCTTCTGATAAGCCATGCAATGGTGGAACCTGTCGTAATGAAAGCATGTTAGTTGATGGGAAAGTGAATGATACATTTACGTGTCATTGTCCAAATGAAACACTTGGAGACATCTGCCAATTTCCGAACCCGTGTTCAGGCACGCCTTGTCAAAATGGTGGAACATGTACCATCAACCAAACGGCACTTGATCAACTACCTACAAAGAGCTGCTCATGCTTGAATGGATTCATTGGAGAAAGTTGTAATCAAACAAATCCATGCTATGTTGATTCAGCTAATGCGTCAGATACAATGGTTCCAAGAGATTGCAACGGCCGAGGAGAGTGTATGATAGCTGGCAATGGAACTAGTTTTGGTTGCAATTGTACACAAGGCTATTCCTGGGGACCAGAGTGCGAATTTACTGATCTCTGCAAGGTTGACATGAATGGAACGGCTCAACCGCCAGACATATGTTATGGTGGAATTTGTCGCAACGCGAGCACTATGGTCAATGGGAAGGTGAATGACACTTTTAAATGTGACTGCCCCAATGAAACGCTTGGAGAGCGTTGCGAATTCACCAACCCATGTTTGTTGATGCCTTGTCTTAATGGAGCCACATGCATACTCAACGAAACGTTGCCGTAAGTCTGTACAAATAGGTGATAATTGTTCTGATTAGATTTTAAGTTTTTTCACGAAAAAATGACATTGATTTCCCCAGCTCCAATCAGAACTTGTGCGTGTTCCAAAAATTACATTGGTGACGATTGTGAAGTGTTGAATCCCTGCTATAAGGAAGCACGCAACTCATCCGACTTGATTCCAAGGGATTGCAACAAAAGAGGAGAGTGCATGATTACTGGAAACCTACCCGACGTGGCATACTTCTGCAATTGTACACGAAAGCTACTACTGGGGACAAGAGTGTGAATTCACTGATCTCTGCAAAGGGGACATGAATGGAACTGCCCGCCCACCGGACCAACCCTGTAACAATGGTGGAATCTGCCGAAATGAGAGTACCGCTTCGGTTTCTGGAAAAGTGAATGATACTTTTAAATGTGATTGCTCAAATGAAACGGTTGGCGAGTTTTGCCAGTTTCCGAATCCGTGTTTTACATCGCCTTGTTTGAATGGAGCAACATGCATACTCAACGAAACGGTTGCTCGTAAGTGAATAGGTCAAAATTAATCTGATTAGATTTTACATTTTCTCACACATTTTGACCTACTGATTTCACCAGCTCCATCCAAAACTTGCCAATGCCAACCAGAATACATTGGAGACAATTGTGAAGTCGTTCATCCGTGCTTTACTTATAAAGAATCAAACAACTCATCCCAATTGGTTCCGAGAGATTGCAACAAAAGAGGACAGTGCATGATTACTGGAAGCTTACCCAATGTGACCTACGATTGCAACTGTACCACTGGCTACTGGTTCACAGATTGTGCCTACATAGATTTATGCAAAGTTGACGAAACAGGCGCTCCACGACCACCAAACCATCCATGCTATGGCGATATATGTCGAAATCACAGCTTTGGCTCCGTATTTGGTCCGGCTAACAATTCATTTACTTGTGAATGTTTTTGCAACCGGACGGGAAGATATTGTCAATTTCCAAATCCATGCAGACCTAACCCGTGTATAAAACGGGGAAACTGCACGCTTAATCAAACTGATCCAGACAAACCACCGACTAGAAATTGTGCTTGTCCGAAAGAATACATTGGACACGATTGCGAATTAGTAAACCCATGCTACGTTTCTGCAAATTCTGGCAAGATAATATTTGATTCCAAGAGATTGCAATAATAGAGGGGAATGCAGCATTACTTCAAACGGTACAGATTTTGTCTGTGTTAATTGCAGCTACGGCTACTTTGGTAAGGAATGCAACCTCATTGACCTCTGCAAAGTGGACCAAAATGGAACTGTTCGACCACCAGACCAACCTTGTAACAATGGTGGAATCTGCCGCAATGGGAGCATTGTTGTTGATGGGAAAGTGAATAATACTTTCAAATGTGATTGCGCCAATGAAACGGTTGGAGACCTCTGCCAGTTTCCGAACCCGTGTTCAGGCACGCCTTGTCAAAATGGTGGAACATGTACCATCAACCAAACGGCGCCTGATCAACCACCTACAAAGAACTGTTCATGTTTGAATGGATTCATGGGAGAAAGTTGTAATCAAACAAATCCATGCTATGTTGCTTCAGCTAATGCGTCAGATCTGATGGCTCCAAGAGATTGCAACGGCCGAGGAGAGTGTATGATAGCCGGAAACGGAACTAGTTTTGTTTGTAACTGCACAGAAAGCTACCACTGGGGGCCAGAGTGTGAATTCACTGATCTCTGCAAAGTAGATATGAATGAAACGGCTCAACCGCCAGGCCAACCTTGTAACGGTGGAATTTGTCGCAACGAGAGCTCTGTGGTTAATGGGAAGGTGAACGATACGTTTATGTGCCAATGTTCCAACGAAACTTTGGAGAGCGCTGCGAATTAACGAATCCATGTTTTATGATGCCATGTTTGAATGGGGGGAATGTGCATCATCAACTTAACAGATACTCGTAAGTTAGAAATATCGTAAGGATTTTATATATTTTAGTTTAGAGTAAATAAAATAAACTGTTATTTAATTGTGACCTTTTTGTTACCCCAGCTCCAACCCGAACTTGTTCCTGCCCGAATGAATACATTGGAAACGATTGCGAATTAGTAAATCCATGCTACGTTTCTGCGAATTCTGGGGGAGACAATAATTTGATTCCAAGAGATTGTAATAACAGAGGAGAATGCAGCATTACTTTAAACGGTACAGATTTTGCCTGCGTTAATTGTACTTACGGCTACTGGGGAAAGGAGTGCAACTATACTGACCTCTGCAAAGTGGACATGAATGGAACTGCCCGGCCACCGGACCAACCCTGTAACAATGGTGGAATATGCAGAAACGAGAGTATTGTTTCAGTTTCTGGAAAAGTGAATGATACTTTTAAATGTGATTGCGCCAATGAAACGCTTGGAGCGTCCTGCCAGTTTCCGAATCCATGTTTTACAATGCCTTGTTTAAATGGGGCAACATGCATCCTGAACGAAACAGTTGCTCGTAAGTAAAAAGTGCAAAATTAATCTGATTATGATCTGCAACTTTCTCACCTAAATTGACTTATTAATTTCACCAGCTCCAATCAGAAGTTGTCAGTGTGAAAAAGGATATATTGGTGACAATTGTGCAGTAGTGAATCCGTGCTATAAGGAATCACACAACTCATCCGACTTGATTCCAAGGGATTGCAACAAAAGAGGAGAGTGCATCATTACTGGAAGCCTACCCTCGGTTTCTTATACCTGTAATTGTACAGGAAGCTACTACTTTGGACCAGAGTGTGAATTCAAAGATTTATGCAAAGTGGACATGAATGGAACGGCTCAACCACCGGGACAACCTTGTAATGGTGGAATTTGCATAAATGAGAGCCTAGTTGTGTCTGGAAAAGTGAATGACACCTTTAAATGCAAGTGCTCAAATGAAACGGTTGGAGAATTTTGTCAGTTTCCGAATCCGTGCTTCACAACGCCTTGTTTGAATGGAGCATCATGCATACTCAATGGAACAGTTGCTCGTAAGTAAATGAGTTGCGGTTAATTGGATAAGCATATTGTACCTTTTTTTAAATTTCACTTTCAAAGTTGACTTTTTGATTACATTAGCTCCAACCAGAACTTGCCAGTGTGAAAAAGGATACATTGGCGACAATTGTGGAGTAGTAAATCCGTGTTATAAGGAAGCACACGACTCATCCGACTTGATTCCAAGAGATTGCAACAAAAGAGGAGAATGCATGATTACTGGAAACCTACCCAACGTGGCGTACACTTGCCGTTGTAAAAAGGATTACTACTGGGGGCCAGAGTGCGAATTCATTGATCTCTGCAAGGGGGACATGAATGGAACTGCTCAACCGCCAGGCCAACCGTGTAACAGTGGAACCTGTCGTAACGAGAGCACTCTGGTCAATGGGAAGGTGAATGACACTTTTAAATGTGATTGCTCAAATGAGAAGGTTGGTCGGCGGTGCGAGTTCACCAATCCCTGTACTAGTATGCCCTGTAAGCACGGAGGCACCTGCATAATCAACCAAACTGATCCTTATAAACCACCAACGTTCAACTGTTTGTGTCCAACTGGATTTATCACTGCTACCTGTTGCGTAATAAGTCCATGCTATGTTACTTCACCATCTGGAGGACTCATTCCACGAGATTGCAATGGACGAGGGCAGTGTAACATAACTGCAAACCAAAATGATTTTGAATGCCGTTGCAGACACGGCTTCTGGGAAAAGGAATGCGGATTCATTGACTTATGTAAAATTGATGCAGATGGAAACATGCGTGCCCCAGACAAGCCCTGCAACGGTGGAACCTGTAAGAATCAGAGTCGTGCAATACACACCAGCGAAGGGAAAGCAGTGGAAAATACTTTCATTTGTCATTGTCCTCCAAATAAGTTAGGAAAATATTGTGAGTTTGTGAACCCTTGCACCGTTTCCCCCTGTCTAAATGGAGGAACCTGCTTAGTCTCTCAACTGACTCCTGAATCTGCGCCAACCCGAACTTGTCATTGCGCAGAAGGCTACTTTGGAGACCGTTGTGAACAAATCAACCCATGCTACTTTAACTCAACCTACTGCAAAAACTCTGCCAACTGTATTCGAGAAGACAATTACACAATGTCTTGCAACTGCACCAGACCGTACTTCCAAGGCAGCCAGTGTGCAACCATTAACCTTTGCAACGCACCACCAGAATGTGAAGTCTTCAATGGAGGAATGGAATACTGCAATCCATGTAAAAACGGTGGAAAATGCACAGAAAACTCCACTGATCCTACTAATATCATATACAGTTGCAACTGTAACGGAACTGGACATGGTGGGGAGTTTTGCGAACATGTCCTGGGAAAACTTTTGATTATACCTCAAGATTATGGTGATATACCCACATCTGAACATGTGGACAGCTTTGTTGCAATATCAGGATACCCGCATGTCTACTACATTGTGGCCCTGCTCATTGGAGACGATCCAGAAATGGACTTTTTTACAGGGGATGGGTTTAGCATGAAACTGCAGCCAAAACTGTTCCGACCAGTCGATAGAAATATTCCAGCATTAGCTGGGATTGCTGTGCCAGGTTCGTTAGCAAAAGCAGTTTTATTTCGAACATTGAAATATTGTGACTGACGTGTATTAACGTTTTAATAGGAACAAATCTTCGATCCAAACGTGACTTGTCGAATTCCAGGGATAATACAAACGTGGATCCAATGAAAGGTAATAGGACTTATATTTAGATGTTTAGGAAGTACCTTTAAATTAAATTGGATATTTTTAATGATAATCTTCCAGATGCCGTGTATTACCCGTTTCAATATACATACTCCACATGTCCAGAAGACTGTAAGATGACAGCAGCATTACGGAACTTGGGAGTATTATCCTCCGTAAGAGTAACCAAAATACGTGTCCTTCCGCCAACTGGAATTCCATGCGTTCCAAACACAGGATTGCGAAATGTGTATGCATTTCTTGGTTTTCAAACAAAAAGTTACTTAACAAAAGCAATCTTTGTGTACAGAATTAATTCCATTGCCATTATTTTGCTGTCAAAATAGTGGTCACGTTGTTAATGATGCACCGGAATACAAGAGAACGAGTAGATTTGTAGTCGAAGCCAACTTGAAGTTTGAGTGCTTTGAAGACAAATGGCTGGACCCCTTGTTGGATCCTAGCATTCAGCTGAGTTTTAAGTGGAGCTTGTACAAACTCTCCTATTTCTTTCCTTCTCCATCTGCAGGTCTGAATTTAACTGCAGTATTAACTGTTTAAGATTTAATTTGTCTAATATCAAGTTTCTCCGTTCAGAAAATGACTGGCATGTTGAAAAACTGACACCTGCAACTGAGAAGTATTTGGTATTTGAACCACATGTCCTTGTCGAAGGGTTTTATTGGGTCGAGTGCCGAGCATTCGTGAGAATAGGTGACAAGGAATATGGAAATTCACAATTGGTACAGGCATATAAAAAAGCAAAGTTTCTTAGCTTTCTTTATGTGATTCTACATCTTTGTCTAATATGTATGCATTTTGTTTGCACAGGGATTCTTTAAAATCCTTCTAAATCCACCACGCATCGTCTTGAAAGAAAGCACGACCCGTTATGTTGACGGAGACCAGGATATTGTAATAGATGCGAGTGAGTCAGTGGATGACAGCTTTCCGGAGCACAGTCCATATTTGAAATTTAGCTGGACTTGTGAAGCCCCTTGTTCTGTAGGACCATGGGAAGGTAACATGATTGACTTTTCTTCCCTTATTTTCTACAATATACGGTTTTGTTGAGCTCTTCTTCACAAACAAAAACAAATATTTGTATGTTCAAGGGGAAACTTTGAGAATTCCAGCAAAGACTTTCCGAGTTGGGGACGTGATCAAAATTCGTCTCAATGTACGAAGCAATCACGCCGAAACCTCAGCCACTGAAACCATAACTTTGCATATAGGTAGTGAAAAGAAGATGTCCGTGAGGTGCATTCGTAATTGTGAGAAGTTTAATCCCGGGGATGAAGTCGTGTTTGAGTGTGCCTATGAAATAAATGGAATCAGACAACCTGCGAATGATACCATGCTAGAGTGGCTACCTGCTGGTGAACTAATTCCAACATTTAATGTGATAGAAGAACCTCACATGACAAGTGTAATGCTACCTATAGTAAATGACCCGGCGCCCAGAGCTATTATTTGTACCGGTGCAAGATTTGGTACGTACATACTTTACCAACTATACAAAAGCCAAAAAATTATTGCTAAGCTGTATGGATATATTATCTAATAATACTTAGGTTCATCAGCAGTATCGGCACGGATGGAGTTTCGAATTAACATGCCTCCCACGCTTCCATCGGGTGGTGCCTGTTTTATTACTCCATTTGCAAACCCCAGAGAACGCGGAGTTTACCTAGTCACGCGATTCAAGATTGAATGCAATACCAAATTTATTGACCCTCATGTACCACTCCGCTACAGTTTTTATGCGCAATCAGAAGATACAGCTTTATCTCGATTGCTCGGAGACAGAATTTTGCTCAACTACGATACTAATCCAAAAACGGAAGATGTATTTTTACCACTTGGCAGCTGGAACCAGAGCCCATTTGCATCTTGGCGAATGAAAATCATTGTGAAAGTTACTGATGACCTGGGTCTTTCAACAGAGCTTTCTGGCTACACTTTTGTAGAGCCCCCTGATACAACTTTGTTTACGTATCTAAAATTGTTTGAGAACTTGATATTTGGAGAGAAATCTCTGATGAGAAGAAGATTTCTAACAGGAGATAATCAAGGTGTACTGCAACTCCAAACGGTTGCTGCATATGGAGCCAACAGACCGGCAATAATGAACACCCTCACTGATACTGAGCAATTTAAATTCCTGAGTGCAATGGAGCATACATTGATTCGTGTACCACTTCACAGTTTCAAGTTGACAGAGCAAAAAATAACAGCAGCTCATTTCATTGACCACGTAGAAAATAGGCCAGCATCAGAGGTGCTCACGGAAGTGAGTCAGATAATGTTTGAATCTGCATCCCAAATGGTGGAATATGCTAAACAGGGAGAGGAGGTCATGTCTCAAGTCCAAGTTGACACTTTATCAAGAGCTTCCGCAGACTCGTCAAGCAGACTACTCAGAGCGTCTCATAGTTTAGGCACTCATTCTTCTTTAGTGCAGCCTAACTTTCAAATGGTGAATAAGCGAGATGTCTTTGACTACGACATTAAGGATGACACAGGAAGAGATTACTTCTTTGAAGTGCACGATATAGAGGATGACTTTGGAGAGGAAGGGTTTGATGAAATCTCTGAAAATGTTGTCAATGAGGACATCATGAAAGTAAGATCAATCTCAATACAGATAGTAAAATTTAGACGTACAGATTGAGTACAAAAATGTGTTTCTTTCATTAGTACGCAAAAGTAGCTCACCATACTTTGTTTGCATTTGAGCGAGTTATGGATGCTGCAGTGGAGAATCTGGGATACCAAACAAAATTCATCACAAAAACAGATAAAATGGGTTTACACGCAGAAGTACTGGCAGAAATAGTCTCGGATTATGTGGTAACTGTGCAAGCAGCAGATTTAGACGGCACCAAAACGGCGATCATGATTCCGAAAAATCTCCATGATGTACTGAAAGACAAGGTCGAAAATGATTTGGAGTTACAGGTAAAAACAGAATGCTACAATATATATTGCAAACGCTAATGTGTTCATGGTTGCTTTCGCTAGTCGTTAAAAATTATTATTTCTCCATTTATTTAGATAACTGAAGTAACTATAAATCCATACTATGATGATTCATCTGCTAATCCACACACGCCGGTGATAAATCTAGTCTTGAAGGATTCTGAATCTCATGTTCCAGTTCTTTTGGAAGATTTGCCTTATCCACTCAATATAACATTACCCTTTCAACTACCACCAGCCAACTCATTAGATGGAGCTCGAACAGCGCACGAAGTTGATATTTTACCTGTTGCTAATATAAATGAGGATACTGAACTTCTCATTTTTAAATTGGATTTGCCATATGATACCACAGTTCAAATTGAAATCGATAATGTGACTTCACCAACAATGATATTTAACGTGAGTGCTTCACCATTTAGCTTGAGCGTATCTCGAACAAAGGAGTTTCTCTATAGTGCATTTTGCTTTCAGATAATTGCACTGAAGGACTCTACACCCACATTGCACAGTCTGTGTACTAATCCTTCTCTAGAAGTTACTAGCCTCTGGCCTGGGTCTTTTCGTGCAAATTTTAGCACAGAATCTTTAGGGTATGTACTATGTTGTGAAATGATTTAGGTTTTGTACGCATAACATATCATAACATCTGCAAAAGTAAACTTTGAATATTTAATAAACTGCACAGGTTTCATGAGACTCCAGATGAACCTTATCTTGAATACTACATTGGAATCCTAGTGGTGGATCCAAATGCGGCATCAACCAGGCAAAGATTCCGGATTTTATTCACTAGATTGGCTTGCTTGCACCGAGATGAAGATAGAAAATTCTGGTCTGAAGATGGTTGTGTTGTGGATCTTGAAGCTGTTAAAAATGCAGATACACCACTGCTTCATTGTCGTTGCCGTCATGCTAGCATTCTGACTGGCGTTCAGTTCATTGCCCCACATTACCTCGAAACTGTCAACATTCTTGATTTTACTCTGGAAGAATTTCAACGGAATCCAGTGGTGCTTGCAACAGTATGTACTATGCTGGCACTGTACCTAATCGGACTGATTCTTTGTAGAGTGTTTGATAACCGAGATAGAGATAAAAACCTGGGTCTGACTATCATGGCAGACTTGAGAGAAAGTGGTGAGTCCAGATTTTACTTGATCACGATTGTTACTGGTTGTAATTTCTGGGCTGGAACCACATCTGCAGTAAGCATTATTATTTATGGAACCTCCGGTCGGAGCAAGGTAGCTCATATTTATTTTAATTTTTTATCCTTATACTGGAATTAAAATTCGTTAACTGGTTGCAAACTCTTATCTTAATCTCAATCAAATCTTAGACCTACACACTGAAAGATGAGTCACTAAACGTGTTTCGGCGAGGTGGAGTTGATACATTTCTTGTGTCTTCTGATAAAGACCTAGGAGCGTTGGAGAAAATCCGAATTTGGACTGATTTCTCTGGATCTGACCCAGCCTGGTAAATTTTAATCAAATCAATTCAGACTTGCTTTGGAAAAACAAAAGTTTAACCACGTGTCATATAAATTGCATCTATTCTTCATAGGTTCTGTCGCAGAATCTTAATTAGGCCACTTGGTGAAAACGAGACGATAAAATGGTATTTCTACATTCACAAATGGTTTACCATTACAGCCAAATCGGCCACCATTATTCAGGAAGTTCCAGCGACAACTAGGCCAGAGCGAAAGTTGTTTTCTGCAAGATTTAGAGAAAATTTCATGGAGCAGATTGATAATGTTAATCTCTGGTTTAGCATTTTCCGATACTCTCCAGCATTCACATTTACACGATGCCAGAGGTTCAGCTGTGCGTTTGCAGTGTTGTCATCATACCTGTTGATTAACATAATGTTTTATGGAATGCTCACAGAAGATGAAAGTAAGAAGTGAAAGCCATAAATATTAAACGCTCATGTATCTAACATTGCCTGTCCTAGTAATGACAAAATTTAATTTACGAATGCCAGATGGGTTTTATGAAGTGGGAGAATACGCATTTGATGTGTACACCGTGATAAAGAATTTCCAGACTGTGCTTCTTTCCCTTCCATTTGGAACTCTGATAATCATTTTGTTTAGGTAAATTAAATTTTCCATTCCTTATCCATTTAATTTCTTTCACCATTTCAGTAACAATATCTAAGCCTTTTTTTAACATACAGGTACATTCTTGCTCGTTATATTCCTACGCTGATAATCTGGAAGAATGTAATTCCTGCAAAGCTTTCCCTGGACAATAAAAACATGTTCATTCCCCAAACGGATGATGATGATGACATTAAAAAGTTCCAAGATGCATCCCCGGCCAATAAAGAAAAAATCTCGAATGTCATGATTGAGTTTGATTCGGATGAAGAAGATGTTCCATTTCCGGAAACGGTTATGACTGGTGTACAACGCAAAAGTTTTGATGCGACATCGGATACTTCCTCCAAGTCAAACTTCTCTATCCCATCCACAGACATCCCACAGCTAGAGGAATGGCTTGAGGAACGAACTAAGCAGCATCGTGGTTACACTGCAAAATTGGTGGGGGCGGGTTCTGACGAAAGTGAAGACCAAGCAGAGTATCCGGATAAATTCATCAACAGCTTAGACACCAAGGATGAAGAAAACCGACATGCAGACAATTTAAATCGGTTGGGTCGACTTGCAATGATTCACTCCGTGAGGGATTACGATCCGGACACTTTCATTTTCCAGGGAGAGAATGACATTCCTCAAATTGAAGCTTTGATTGACGAGCAACTCAAGTGGCGAGGAGGTTGGAAGAAGGAGAGAAAAGAGAAAGATGAAAATCCAGAGTCAATACCGGTAGTAGGAACTGAGCCGCGTGAGACTGTCATTGATCCAAAAACAAAGCCTGAATTCAAGAAAGTAAAAAATACTCCATGGAAGGAGACCATAACCACCGAGTATCTACAGAAAATAGATAAAATCTTAGACGAGGAAGTGGAAACCAAGCATAAAATGCAGGATCGGAGAAACTGGAAGCAGCGAATTGCGCTGGAAATATGTTTGCTTCCTCCTGTTGACACACCACGGTGCAGTTGGCCATACTGGTTCTTGATTGTTGCCTGGCTTGTGTGCTTACTTACGATAGTCTTAACATGCTACTTTACATTGTTGTATGGACTCCACTACGGATATTTGCGGAGCATCAACTGGCTCCAGTCTTATATCCGCTCGTTTTTGATCAGTGTCTTTATCGTTCAACCTCTAACGGCAGTTATTTCCTCGTTCTTAGCTACTTTATGCGGAAAGGTTGGTAACGGTACTGTGTATATTATCATGCAATCTGTTAAAACTACTATAACCTCATGTTTAATGATTTTTCAGGATCAAAAAGTTAGTGAACGAGTCCAAGTGCTTGTTGAGGATAGCCAAACTAACTCTACGTTTTTAGACTCACGACTGCCATATAAATTCACAATTTTCCAAGCTACTCTTGGTCATCAGCCTCTTTCTGGAACGAGCATATTTGTAACGTTTATATGCAAAGATATAAATGAATGAATGCGAATTATAAATGTTACCTTTGAATTAGCCTAAGATGTAATTAAATTTCATTGACAGAGACTGACTATTGATGCAAGACGAAAGCATGAGATAAGGGACAAGCTATTTCGATTGATTCTGTGTCTTCTGCTGCTGTTTCCTCTGATTTTGGTATCCTACTCTGGGCACAATCAGTTTGTAAGAAAGTTGTTCATTATTTATCGCATTTTAAGGTACTAAAAAATGACTTCATCAAACAATTAGTAGTTCATATTCTTTAGGATTATGATATAACTGAAAATGTACGGAATATGCTGTCACTAAATAATGTGGGGGAGACGAGGAAACAGTTTCAAAATGAGGAAGCGTGAGACTCAAAATTTAAAAATACAGTATGAATATGAATGCTAGCATTGTATGTTTCTTGGATCTAAAGTTCTTGTTCTGCGGTCTAGGGTTTATCAGTATATGGAGAAAGTGCTCCTTCCTAACCTGCACCCAGAGAAGTGGTATAACGGGCGACTGATTCCGCAACCTACTCCAATAAAAGACGATGCTCCGGCAATACTTGCTGATCACCAAACATTCCTCATAGGAGTTGGTAGAGTGCGGCAGCAAAGAGTCAAGTCGTGTAAGTGAAAAATGAATAGTGTACGGTATGCCCCATTTCAACAAACGTAGTTTATGGACCTTTCACATGATGCACGATCTTTATTTCCAGCCACATGCATAGAACATGATCAAATAGCGATAGGTCCAAACTTTAGATGCAATGCAGAATACAAGAAATCGTCGCAAGATCGAGAAAGCTACAATCCCGCATGGGATCCTGTGACAGGTAGCCGGTTGCCCAGTTCCTTAACAAATGACGGCTGGGAATTTCATGGGAAAGACTCCAAGAAAACTTTATCGCTCGGGTATACCGGTTATCAAGGAAATTATGATGGTGGCGGCTACATTTTGGAACTGGGAAGAAGTCACCGGGAGTCAGAGAGTATTATCAAGTTTATGCGAACTCATCACTGGTTGGATCACCGCACAAGAGCTATATTTATTGAATTGACGCTGATGAACCCAAATATTAACAAGTTTGTTGATGTTGTGCTGTTAATTGAACAAAGTGCTACGTGGGCATATACTATGAAATCTTGGGTTAGCAGCTAATTAACAAAAAAATTATACAAGCATTTATAATAAGAATAACCCATAACCATAATAATATTCGCTTGAATTTAATTTATATATCAGATTTCTCCAATTACCCTGATTCCTATCGAGGACTTGCAAGAATCAAATGATCTTATCTGGGTTGCTATTAATATCCTCGTCATTGTCTCGATACTTATCGTATTGTTCTGTATATTTATGATTGAGGCATACTCAACTCCAAATTTTCGTTGGGTAACTTCCCTTCGGTTTTGGTTTGATATGACCATAATTACCCTTGCCCTAACAAGCTTAGGCATATCAGTAGCAAGATTCGTGTCTGCGAAGGAAGTGTCGGATGTGATAGAAAGTCAACGAATCGACGAGTACGTGAGCATTCAGCGAGCAGCTTGGTGGTATGACGTAGAAAAGATTGTGTTCAGCATCACGCAGACAGTCGTGTTCATTAAAATTTGGAAACTGATAATGTTCACGGATCGCCGATTTCTCTCTTTTGCACTGACACTCAAGCTCACTGCAGGATTTTTGCTGGGATTTCTTCTCATTTTATCAATTTTCATCTTTGCATTTGCTTTCGCTGGACACTTTCTGTTTGGACAAGACCTTTGGGAATTTTCTACGCTGAAAGAAAGCATGATCACTTTGGTTGATCAGGTACGCAACAAAAAAATTGGAAACACGTTTCTGTCTTCTGCCCTGCCCAAATGGCTTGAAAAACTAATATGTTCAATCAATATAGATCCTGGGAGTTTCCTTATTTGATGAGTTTGCTCAAGCCAACCCTGTAATGGGCCCTGTGTATGCCTTCCTATTTGGATTTCTTGTGGTCTTCATTGGATTAAATTTTGTTGTTGCCCTGCTAGACCTTGGTGTTCACGAAGCAAAAGAAGTTGTACTTCAGCGCAAGATTTGGCTGACTTATACCAATTATTTCATTCAAACCATGAAAAAGTCATTCCCCATCATTGAAAGACGATTTCGCAAGGAGCATGCAGATTCTGCAGAAGTACCAATGCAAATTCCACCTGAAAGAATGCAAGGAATGAAAGATGCCACCGCCGCCTATCTCAGGGAGTTTCTTGGCACAACCAGGGACAAAATGAATGAGATGGAAACTCACTGTAACAGGCTTTTGGCTGGAACAGGCTACCGAATGGTTAACAAGCAAGAAAAAGCGAAACGGAAGGAGTTGGAGAAACAGCAGCATATTGATCAAATGCGTACCGGAACATCAATATACATCAAAGAAAAAATTGGGTATGACATGAATCCCGAGGAGATGAAGTCGTATGCAGACTTTAATAAGGAAATTGTCAAACTGAGAATTCAGAAGATGGAGAAGAAAATGGAGGAACTTGTTATAAAGGTCGATCAGTTAGTGGATAGCTTTACATAGGATACTGATTTGTGCTTTAGAGTAAATTAGGGATATAAGAAAGAACACTTTTTCAGTAAGTATACTAGGTACATAATTAGTACCAATTACATACCAGTGTTTATTTGATTTTGAAATAAGGAATGTAAGATAGTCTACAATGTAACAGTATAGTAAAGAACTTTTTAATTTTCATGTGCTAGCTTTCCTTATAACTGTACTCACTTAATGTGCTTCACTGATCTAAGTAAGTGGTAAACTCAGCACGTATGACATAATAGTGCTGTCTCATGAATTATACATCTTTTCTGTAAAAACTGAAACTGTTGCAACATTTGATATCTTTGCTGTCCGTTGAGCAATATTTCGATCATGTGCGTCTTTTTCTGGTGTAAATTTCATTTAGCGGTAATTAGAGGCTCTTATGGTTGACTACACTCGAAGAATAAAATCAAGCAAACTACAATTCAGCTATTTGCTCCCTTTACGTCAAGGTCTGCTGTATGTAGCTCTAGTTAATTACCTGTTAGTAGTATGGATGTCTAGGACAGTGAAGATAAAACCAACTTGTATGCAACTGAACTGAATAAGAAAAGCATTTCATACAATTAGATGACAAATCACTGTTGGTTTGTACGTGTAATGTACCCAAAACTTCTTTCATTTCTGCATTTGGGTTGGTTAGGAATATGATTCAATAGCTAAAGAAACTTTCTTTCAAGTTTCTCAAGCATAAGCTACTAAACAAATCCATAAAGTTTAAAAGAAATATAAATGAAGGTTTAGCTGGATTGTGATTTCGTTTAAGATCTGGTTCGGTTGCTACTATTGTGCTGGATTTTATGTAGAGTTTCCTGTCTGTAATCTGTAAACCGTCGATTCGAATCAATTGTAATCGCAATTACTGTCTAGTTACACTAGTCACCGCGGGGATAAGGGATGGGTCTACTGTTGCCAGCAAACGCAGGGCACAACTGGAACTGTTATATACTCCCAAAACCCAAAGAAACATACATACAAGTGAATGCAAACTACTCAGGTAAAAAGTAGACACGTGTAATTTAGTTGTAGGTGTAAGTAGAGAGTCAAATTAAAAGTAACCATGATTTACTAATCTCTTAATAGATGTTGTGACCACTTGGGTCCTCTTTCTCCTCCTTTACTGTGCATCGGTCGCTTCTTGACCGCAGTTATGCTGATGATTTGGAATAAAGAAGGTAACATCAAAAATTCCAATGAGAAATCATTTTTAGCAATTATTTGGGCAACTTAATATTTAAAGTTTTTTACTAATAGTCATCAGTCAATTTTGGCCAAGTTTCTGGATAGCATTCAAGTATTTGCCGTTATGATGTCTCTTTTCCTGTTACCGCTAGCTTCACTGTGTCCATGCTAGTTAAAGCAGCGCATGCGCATCTTTGGTTACGGATCATAACCTGCTATTCATCATGATACTCGTCTCCGAGCTGGATCAAATGAGAAAAGTGATTCCAAAAGTAGATCCAACTCCTCACCAATGAAAGACGTAATTATTTATCGTAACGCATAGGAAGTTGAGTCAGAGTTATGTAAAAAAAAAAACAAGCTTATTAAGACTGTCGATTCGGAGCGATTTTGATATTTACTATGATTATAAAGCTTTGAGTTTTCGGTATATATACCATATAACAATACCTCATCAAGTCGATAGGTATTACTATACTATTATGTTGGATTCCAGACATTCCAGTGCCGTTTGACGTCACCAATGTAAGATGTAAATGAAAGAGTAAAACACGTAAACGTTTCATGTGCTTTGCTTCTATTTACTTTACTCGAAAGTCAGTCTTGAATTCTTTATTAACAAGAAATGACGTGTCTTAGCATTGTATTCGTAGAATTTTTTATACAGGAAATTCTGTATTTGCTACTTTTGAGTATAGTTATCGGCCTAAAAGCAGTAGTACATACTTAATGGTTGGAACCTTTCATTCTATTAAACCCCTACTTTAACTGTAAAAGTGTTTCTACCCATTCCTAACCTGCTGAAATTGAAGCCGATCCAGCAGATATGTATTAACACAAGTAAAACTGCCCACGTAACACAATAATTATTCGTCTGATTGAACAGATGCTGTAAAAGTAAAGTAACTTCACTCCATAATTATGTGCAGGTTTGTAAAGTATGACATACAAATAAACATATATCATACAACTTTAACTTCACTCCAGACTTTTTCTGCTGTTTACATCATACAAGCATATCATGGAATGGATTCTTTAAACCATGTTTACTATACATTGCCTTACTTGAAATAAAATGTTACACATTTCTTACATACATTGATTCACTCAATAAAAATACAGTTTAAAATTTAGGTACATATTGTTGCCATAAAATGTAAAAATGGATCATACATGATCACCATCGGGTAACACAGGTTTAAAATTCTGAACGGAAATCGATCGCAATTAGCTGACGGCTGTCTTCTTGTCGCCTTTAACAAGTAATATTATTATTATATGTATTTCATAATTTTTAAAGAGAGAGAGAGAAAAAACGTGATTATTCTAATCTATGAACTGTAACGATCAGTAAGAATTATTCAAACTCTCAGTACAACTAACCGCAGCACATTTTACACAATTTTATACTACATACATAGCAAAGGCACTAGCCTTGGCCTTTAACGTGTAATTAATGGACTGTTAGTATTTATCGTTACACGCTTTTAACCATCAAATGCACTTATTACGTCAAAGCCGACGGGAATACAAAAGTTGGAAATTGAAACAAAATGCTAAATAAATCTATTCGTTGAAGTTTGAAGATTGTATTGCTAAGCGAAGCTTATCATATTACTAGATTTAAGCACTTTTCTCTTGTCCTTTCAGATCTCTGTTTCTGTAATCCTTCCAAATGAGCTTTCAAATAACTATTAAAAAATTTACGAGATGCAAACAACTAATAATGTCTTTTGTGAAGATACGACCAACGGTTTGCTGCGTTCACTGAAAATCCCTGTGAATTGTATTGTAGATGTTCAATATCCAAATCCGGAACAGGGCTTTACAATTTATAGCCCGCTTAAACAAGCTTACCTCTCTGTGAAGAGATACTAAAATTATTATTATTATAAAAGATTACAAGTGCATGCATAAAATTACGTAATGTTTGTTAAAACTTAATTGTAAATCACCGTAAGATTCGAAGCTAGAACACATTATTAGATACTACTATAAACTCTAACTCAAAAGTCGAATCTCAAAATTTATTTTTCTTCAGAGCAAACATTCTGAAAGTAGTTAACTATCCTCAAGTTTGTTTAACAAAACCAAACCCAATCTTTGGAATCATAGGATTCAATTTAATAAAACTTATAAAATTATGACGTTTACAGCTGATCAATTAATTAGCCTTAAATAAACATAAGCATATCCTATTTTCTACACTTTCACAGTCGCTTCGATTTTGTCCATATTTCTATTCACCTTTAACGTCATGGTGGAGTGAACTAAATATAAGATGCTGTTGAACTTAAAATAAATTAATAATCCTGTCTCATTCACTAAAACTTAAAACTGGAAGCTGTCAGCCGCAGCACGAGGAGAATTGTGTTCCTATTATTTTTTTTTGCAAAAAATTGCCTCCTTTCAAGCTAGTGTGACCAGTTCATGTTGTGGGGCGTAGGAATTACATTGACGTTAGAGGTGCTGAGCAAAACATTCTGGTTAGCGCCTGCTGCGGCTACGTAATCTCCTAGCAAAGGAAGGGTAGTGTAATGAGTTACAGATGCATTGGCTTGCACTTGATGTGGAGCCCCCTGTAATTGTATAAATTAATGTAAGATACACTTATAACTCAGTCAGAAAACTAAAAATTGTCAAAGGATAAAAATCGACTCTTATATAAAGACTAGTAGTATGTAAGAATTTTAATTCACATCACACAACAGCTAGATTGTAAAACGTTAGTTTTAAAATGTTTATCACTTACAAGATTAGCCGCTCCAGGGATGACACCCATCATATTTTGAGCTCCAGCCATGTCAACAAATGTGTTCAAGCCATCAATAACAGATCCATTCATAGCTACGCCTCCATTTGGCAATCTTCCATTGGTGTCAACTGTAGTCCAAATGCTGTCTGAGGGTGCCGAGGTGTGATGACCTGGTGGGGGTTGTGGTGGCTGACCGGTGTAACGGAAATATGGATTCTTTAAGTCTAAGTTGTTAGATGCTTTCTTGCCATTTAAATCCAACTCAATCAGAACATCGTAGCTTTGTCTAAAAAGAAAAGACAGCGATTTATATGTAATGCTATCCATGGTATCTTTGTCATAAATTGCTTTTTAGAAACAACATTTGATTTTCGTACCTCTTGTTTGCACTGAGTCTAACATTCCCATATAATACCTGGTTTTGTTTTACTATCAATGGAGTGTCAATCAGACAGCGTACCTAGAAAAAGGAATCATATAATTAACCTTAAATTACTTACATACGTTGGTAAAACAACGAATCGGCTTATGTACGTAATGCCAACGAACGATCTAAAGTTTAATGACTTGTAAACTTGTAGGTTTAGACTTTTACCTGATACCAATGCGTTAAGGGCTCAGTTGGTGCTGTTGATAACCACACAGTTTGAAGTCTTCCTTCAAAAGCCACGTCAAACCAGAAGGCTAATCCATGAATTGTTCCAGATTCTAATACTTCAAACTCTAGTGGTATCGATATTTCATGCAAATCGAATTCCGATGCTGTTAGAAAGTCCACAGTGTGCTTTACTGATTGTGCTAGGCAAATTCGGACGTCAAAAGTGTCTACGATCGGCTGGCGAAAGTATTCTTTTAATGCTGGATTTTTTAGACTGCTCAAATCGACACCATGAAAATTGTTTTGTTGCCTGCAGGATAGAACCATAAATTGTTGGAAACTAATCAATCAAACAAGCAAAATATTCGTTTGAAAGTAAAATTACCAGAAGTTGGCTTTGTTGCACTGTTCCATGTAGAGTGCTTCATCTGAAAATGGAGCAACATGAAGATCCCCTTTGCTTGGAAACATTTTACCTACATTTAATAAATTGACAAGTTTAATTTTATACACAATTTGTAACAGACTGACTGAGCAGAGCAAACTTGACATTTCTTAAATTTCAGAATAATACGTTGGATTAGGGAACAAAGACTCTTCATGGTTTGTCAAAGCGAGCTGAGTTGGTCATCATTTGTTCAAGAAAGCAATATGTTATAAAATATTTGGCCACAAAAAGACTTACCAGTGGGTTTCAACCATTTCTTAGCGTGTAAATAAGTTTCCAACATGCGCTCGTTAAACAACATGTAACCCATCGGTTCTGATATTATAATATCCACTTTTTCAGGGAGCTCAATCTCTTCAATTTTTCCTGCCACAATTTTCAGTTTGTCTCCAAGCCCATTTGAAGCTGCTAAAGCCTACACGTGAATGAATAAACAAATTAATTTAAAAAACAACCATTTAATAAGTTGTTAATAAATACTACCGCCAGAATTTAATTAAAACACTAACCTCTGCGTGAACAGCCATGCTGGATGCTTCCACAGCATAAACTTTACGTGCTCCAGCTTGACAGGCGAAAAAAGATAAAATTCCGGATCCTGCACCAACATCCAACACAACTTTATCTTCAAAATCGGTTACATTCAGCAGTATCGCTTTTTGATAGGTAGCAGTACGAATGTAATCTTGCATCATATTCTGCTGCTGTGAAAGGTAACCGTAGAACTGCGTGAAAAAGAACGACAATTAGCTTAATTAGCTGTTTTATTTGCATGGATCTAACAAAATGGTTAAAATAAATGATAATAACCGATCATTCAAATTTCAATAACATCAACAAAGAAAAGTGCCCACCTGAAAGTACTGAAGAGCCGAAGAATCCTCTGTTCTCTCTGCAAAGACAGACGACTCATTTCCTTTGAGTCCTTTAGTAATTTGTATTTGGAAGTTGGCAGCATCTAAATTTCAAACCATACAATGTTTCATCCATAAAATTAATCATTTCAATTTGAAACTAAAATTATCATTAAAAAATTTCTTGCCGTACCACTTTCAATCGGGATCTTTACAAGTAGCCCTTCCGTTTCAGTACTAATGACAAAACAGGATCTTCCAATTCTAAGCGGTGGAGCACTTTTTTCCACCAAAGTTTCATACAACCTGGCACTGGGATTCGTTTCTCCATCTGCATTGGTTCATGACAGACAGTTTATTATTTACTTATTAATACACAAACAACAAATCATAACTAGATTAAACTTACTTTTTAAAAAGGAGATCAACAACCCTTGTGGGTCATAATCAACCCTTAGCACAACCGGTTCAGGAAATCTGCGCTCATTTTCCCCAGATTCCATAATTTTGTACACTTTGACATTATTGTAAAGAGTCATTTTGGAAGCTGCTTAATTGTTATGTCCAAATTCCAAAATTTGATCCGTTCCAGAAGTTTTGCAAATACTACAAGCTTGCAACCAGGTTTATAATGATAAGTTGTAATTAGAGCTTTGCGTTGGCACACGTGTTCACCTCCTTCTCCCTTCCTTCTTGGTTCCTCAAATGTCAAGTCACAATTTAGGAGTTTGCTAAGTTAATGACTGGATATTACGTCGACGATTCAGTAGGAAAATTTAAAACTGTGTACGGTGGGAAACGGTAATGGTAATCTTCCTTTTCAAATAAAATGACGTGTGGAGGTCGAATCGTTAAAATATCTAGAGTTATGTCTTGTCAGCTGTAGTTCATCTTTATGAATGTTGTAAATAAAATCCTACTGCCAACCTGCGACCTTCGCCTTTGTTAAATTAATTGGGATCTAAACATTAATATTAAACACATTATCAATCACAAAACAATAAACCATTAGAGTGTACATATCAATCAACTATTACTCAATATTCATACATATATAAACAAACCCTTACTCTCAATGATGAATGATAGTTAATCTTAATCCGCAGCTGTTCTTCTGGCACTCCAAACTTTAAAATTTTTAGCAAAATGTAATAATGTTGACAAAATCAATCTCAACTCAATGCAGGTACGTAACACAAAATTAATCACTCAAACAAAAACAGAAGAGAGACACAAACTGAATACTGGGTTATGATGAAAAATGCTAAAAAATTGCTTCGAAGTTCCGATCCTCGCAAATTTCCTAATTACAAATTTAATCCCTGTTTGATTTAACTACACCGAGCTGTGTACCTCCGAGCTGCTAAGTTCATGTTTGTCAAGAACTTTTTCATATTTTTGAACAGCAGAGAGAGCAAAGAACCACAAAAAGCTGCGAGATGGATGGAAAGAAGACCATGGCATTGCACCAGCCCGCAATATACATAGCATCTTTTACAATTGACGATGCTTTTACGATACATGAAACGAACGGCTGATGATGCTGCAGCAGTTTTTTTTATACTTTTTTTCTGCAGCCGAGAAACTGAAGAGAAAAGCATAGCAGGACACGCAATGCATACATTAGCATCAACTTACTCAATGCCAATGGCATTTTGTGCTGGATCTGCTTCTCGTGAAATTCATAAAAAGCACCACAAAGCCAAACCATCATTGGGAACCCAACCTTCCTTCCGTATAGAAACCGGTATTACATAGGATGACGATGGGGCATGTGATATCCTATTGTATTTTTATGTACCTAAGAAAGAACTTTATAGGATGTAGTACATGGAGAATATACCTAGAGCATGAGCAAGTACTTTTGTTCCGAGGATTTTGTGAGAGCAGTACTGGCGTGGCTCTTTATAGCTCTTGGCTGTTGGTTTTTTGAAATGGGACGGAATACTATGTACTTCCAGTCAGAAGAGATGTTTTGGGGAAGGAGGCGTCTTTCTCCTTTACAACTCTACTCTGTTTTCTGAGAGGTTAGCGTGCTAATTACAAGAGCCTTTGTTGTATCTAAATCAAAAGTTGGGCTTATTTGGGTGCATGGAGTCTGTATGTTCTGTAGGCTATGAGATGTGAAATGTATGTATAATATATGGGAGAAGTTGTTTGAGACGCGTCTTATGATATGAACCGTAAGTAATTAAAATGTGAGAACATATACTAGACTATATAGCTGTTGCTTGAAGCAAGGTATGAAATATGTATCATTGGATATGATTGGATATGATATCAAAAGTAATTTTAGGAAGGAACAAGAATGTACGCATGGATGATTTGATGTAGAGAAAATATACTCTTTGTTAAGCTTCGGGCTGGAGTTGTAGCGGAAATGTCTTTGTCCATTTGCTTTGATCTGGGACCTAGGTTCTGGGTGCAGGATGAAACAGAAACAATGGGAACGTTATTGGAATATAATGTAGTGTTGCAATAGCTGCTGGCTTGATTGCTATATGTGACAAACATCAAGATGTTCATCTAAATAATATGGATGATTTGAAAAGCAACATCTATAACTTAATAGCTTGTTTATTGCCAGTAAGGTTTACACAGAATTTTGACTCGGACTCAACTTCCTATGCGTTACGATAAATAATTACGTCTTTCATTGGTGAGGAGTTGGATCTACTTTTGGAATTACTTTTCTCATTTGATCCAGCTCGGGATATAGTATCATGATGAAATAGCAGGTTATGAGGTCTGTAATTAAAGATGCGCATGCGGCTGCTTTAACTAACATGGACACTGTGAAGCTAGCGGTAACCAGGAAAAGGGACATCATAACGGCAAATACTTTGAATGCTATCCAGAACTTGGCCAAATTGACTGATGACTAGTTAGCGAGTAAAAATATAGGAATATTAAGTTGCCCCAATAAATGCTAAAAATGATTTCATTGGAAGATTGGATATGTTACCTTCTTTATTCCAATCAGCAGCATAACTGCGGTCAAGAAACGACCGATGCACAGTAAAAGGAGGAGAAAGAGGACCCAAGTGGTCACAACATCTATTACGAGATTAGTAAATCATGGTTACTTTTAATTTGACTCTCTACTTACACGTGTCTACTTTTTACCTGAGTAGTTTGCATTCACTTGTATGTATGTTTCTTTGGGTTTGGGAGTGTATAACAGTTCCAGTTTGTGCCCTGCGGTTTGCTGCAACAGTAGAGCCCATCCTGTAATCCCCGCAGTGACTAGTGTAACTAGACAGTAAATAATTGCGATTTACAAATTGATTCGAATCAACGATTTGATTACAGAATTACAGACAGGAAACTCACATAAAATCTCCAGCACAATAGTAGCAACCGACCAGATCTTAAACGAAATTCCACAATCCCAGCTAAACCTCATTTTTAATGCGTTTTTGAAAACTTTTAAGTAGCGTATGCCTTGAGAAACTTGAAAGAAACACAGCTATTGAATCTTATTCCTAACCCAACCCAAATGCAGAAATGAAAGAAGTTTTTGTAATATAACATAAATACACGTAAACACGTTTACACACCAACAGTGATTTGTCATCTAATTGTATGAAATTGCTCGTTCTTATTCAGTTCAGATGCTTATACTTACATCAAGTTGGTTCTGGCTTCACTATCCATGCTAAAGTAAGAGGTAATTAGTTAGAGCTACAGCAGACCTTGACGTAAAGGAAACAAACTGCTAAATTGTTGTTTGCTTAATTTTATTCTTCGAGTGTAGGCAGCCGTATAAGAGCCTCTAATTACCGCTAAATGAAATTTACACCAGGGAAAAAACGACGAAGTCACACAGAATCAAAATACATAGATTTCAAATGTTTCATATATTATTAGTATAATCATAATATGTACATATAATTTTTTCATTTCGCTTGCAGTAAAGAGCACAGATGTATAAAAGATCTATGGGAAAGAGTCTAAAAGTCAATCGATAGTAACATTGACGTAGTTGTGTCAAATAAAATTTTTAAAAGAATTAAAGGTGTTCTACGTGACATTCTATGATAGTCACCCATTTCAATTCCAAATGCACAGAAAGACTTTGTAAAACAATGTTGTATTCGATTCCTTGCACGTTTGCGTAATGAATCATGAAGCTTGGCACTATCAGTGCTAATACATGATGTAAAGTTAGCGACAGCAACAATTACGCAAATGCAAGCAGTTCCTAAGCATAAACACAATCCAAACACACTGGGATCATCTATTTTTGATGTTTTCATAAGCAGAAACATGCATGTCACAACCATTGCTCCACAAATTGTATTGAAAACTGGGTGAAATGTGTAGCGAAAAGTATTATCATACATGGTGTTGAGAACGCGAAGTTTTGAGTATATCAAAAGTGTTTCTTCAAGGTCCTTAAGTGTCCAGATGAATGTAGTAGTGGAATTTTTTCTGCAAAATGTTAAGAAAATCGTTTAGTTGCAACAGGCAGACTCGATTACGGACTGCAAGCTATATATGTCAAAAGCACTTACTGAAGTATAGTCATTGTTACTGACGTAGTATGAAGATAGACTAGATTAACGTAGCTGATAAATGCGAACGCACCCCACTGGCATATTTCAAAAGTTTCCTCAAATACAACCACCAAGACCGTTGGCCATATTTGATGCTCATACTTCCAAAAAAATATCATGAGGTATTAAGTTAAATGGAAACCAGGCCTCGTGTCGTACCATACTGTAAACAGCATTGATGAAAGAGTAGACCCAAAGCACTGACTTCCATAGATGGTGTAAATGAAGTTCCAAAGTTTTTTACCAGATTCGTATTTTTCTGACCGAATTGTTCTAAATAAGCACGTCACGTTAGAATTATACTTACAATTATTAAAAAAGCATATAAATATATAAATAGAATGCAAAGTAAGATATGCTCACGTTTTAACTTTTGCTCCAAGAGAACAGTTTGGTTAACTAACTGTATCATTTCTTTGTACTTTAACAAGAACGGTAATTGGAAACTTACACAAAGAATTCCCATACTTAAGAAGAAGATATGCAACACAACTTTGACGTAGTTCCTGTTTGCAGTGTACTTTGGAATACTTGTAGGAAGAGCGTACGAGTTGTAGGAAACGTAAAATGGGAGAATGAGTAAAAGTGCTTTCCAAAGGCGGAAACGAGCTGGGCCACATCTCGAAATTTTTCCAGAGTTTTTCCAATCTATGACAAACGGGGAGGCTCCAATGATGTAGAAAAAGCTGAATATTCTTCGAGCTGCTTTGGAAAGCATTGTTTGTCTTATTTCAAACCAGGAAAGATTACAAACTATACGTTGTCAGTTGATTGAAAACAAAAATTGGAGGAAGAAGCAGAGAAGGTGTATTGCTTCGAAGGAAACCTGAATTGGAATACGCAAATTCGGTGAAAAACAATAAAGTCAAGAAGTGCTACGTACATTGGCCCACTTCACTAATGAGTGGTCGTATTTTTATTTGTCTGCCTGTTTGCTACTAAATGATTCAGTCGCCAGACGTCAATGACAGAATGATTACGTGAATAGTAGGTGATCATCCTCTGCAAATCACTAAATTGTAGTATATGATAATTGAGTTCAATAATTTCACAAATTTCTTTGAATTCAATATGGAAATCGATTAGTTCTTAAAACATAAGCATTAAACAGAGTTAGTTGACAAGTGGACACTACATACAATTTCCCAGTATATCGATAAAAATATAATGTTTTGATTGTCAATGTAAGAAAACATTAAACAACGAAGACTTTTAATTGCCTGTCAGTACACGCAGTTTCTTCATATTGACAATAAATGCATGCTTTCAGATGAGTCATATTTTAATGCCATACCTGTCCAATTGTGTATAAAAGTGAAGGAACAGTTCATGTAAATTATTATATAAGGTTACATGTGAATATGAAATTATGCCAAATTGACCGATAAAAGCATTGTGGACATAAATATTTGTTAATAATTCCGGGAGAAATATTTGAGCTCTGGCAGTGCGGGCTCCCTGATAATGATCATGTACTCCAACATTGTCTATCTTCAAGGATGTCGACAGCAAGTGAAAATTTTGAAAGTAAGTTGTAAAATTCGCTAGTTTTCTTGCACAAACTGTTGAAATTTCATTTTGTATTTTCATTTCCAGAATATTTTTGTTCGGAACTCCAAAGGCGTGCGTAAAAGTGAAAAAACCATAAAAAGACCGTAATGCTCATATATTCAGAGAATTGCGAACTGCTGGACCTCACTGTACAACACAATCTTTCGTAAAACAATTTTATCCAGCTTTCACCTTGACGTGTGGCCGCTTCTATTGTTGGTTGCATTTTTGTACTCGTTAAAAGCTATACAAGACAATAACATTGCGCTTTCTCGGATTCTACATTTGTGTGCGGAGCCCAGCATTACTTGGAGCATTAGTATTTAGTCACACTCTTCACTTCTTTATAAGCAGGCAATAGTTCGAACTAAAGGTCATCGATTCTAAGGTTCTGTTAGGCGAAGACGAGAACGCGAAAAATGATGATGCATTACAGAGACTCCTGAGGAGTTGGGAAGTTGGCAAATTTATGTTGTGCAAAGAGTTACACCGGATAACATTAATT